>MU858907.1:0-133593 GCA_033297175.1 Cladorrhinum sp. PSN332
TTGCCCTGGCAAGCCTGTGAGCAGGTTGGAGACCTGCTTGGCACTGGGTCCCTACCCAGTACCTACCTTGCACCTTATATATCCACATGTTAACATATATATATACAATTCATTACGATTACCTATCTAATCTAACGAAAACTTACTAAATAAGCCTATTTTCGATAATATTAACGAAGATTCTACGGATTTCTTTAATATTATGGAACTTCTTAATATCGGGCTAAGACTTTCTTCTTTCTAAAGCATTCGATATAATTAATTATATACCTACCTACCTATAACGACTATAATAATATAAAAGATAACCGCAATAAAGGATTATTGTATTTGCGAATAGTCTATCTAAGAAATATTAATTATTAGAAGTATTAATTGGATTTAAAAACCTATTATAGCTAGAGATATACTATTATAAAGTTATTAGCCGAAGTTAGCTTAAGCTCCGTATTATAATGGCTATAGCGTTTAGTATAGAGGCCTAAGCTCTAATAGTTACTTGATTAGGTAGGTAAAGGATTATCTAGGCAAAGAAGCCCTTATTTTATTAGTCTTTATTAATCTTTATATTAATAGCTATTATCTAAAGATTCTAAGGCTCTTAGTTAGTTTAGCTTATAAAAAAAGGACTAAAGGATTATTATAAGAAAGAAAGAGAGTTAAATATAAAGAAGAGGTAAAATCTATTTTCTAGCTTATTTAGTTATTAGATTATTTAATATAGCTAAGATAGTTATATAGGTATAATTTCTTATAGGATTATTAGTTAGATAGCTTCGTTTCGGTTACTTAGTTAAAGATACTCTTAGTAATAGAAGAAAGGATTAATAGAAGTATGGCTTTCGGCGATGGCTTTATCCTAGGATTATCTTCTTTTTCGGCACTATTTCTAGCTTTTTTAGACCTTGCCCGGCACTTTAGTTATATCTATCACTTTAATTAAGGCAAGGACTATTTGATTAGTCGTTTCTCTTGGTTCTAAGAGTAAAGGTTAGCTTTTAGGATTATCTTAGTTTTAGTAAGGACTTTTTGGCTATACTCTTACCTATAATTCTAAAGGAAAGTTACTTTCTAAAGCTTTAGTTAAGATAAAGACTATTTGGCTAATTTCTTCTCTTAATCCCTAAAATAGAGGTTATTTTCTAAAAATGGCTTATAAACGTAATTAAGGACTAAGGGAAGTCTAAGATAAAAGAAATAGCATAGAAAAGACGGTATTATTTAGAAGAAGTCTATAGTTATAGCAGCTATAGGTAGCCTATTGCCTAGGAAGCCGGTTTAATTTTTATATGCCTATAGGAGGGCATTTATAGTGGTTATTTTCTAAGTTTATATATATCCTTGTAAGTATAGAAGCTTTAGTAAGGATAAGGGGAAGTAGGAGAGGTAGTAGGAAGGAGAGGTAATAGGTAGATAATAATAATAAATAATATATAAAAACTAACCAATATACTTAGAAAATTTGCTTACCTCTCTGATTAAGGCATAGTTTACTTAATAGTGGTTTTTTAGGCTATATATTATAGAAATAGGTTTGGTATTATAGTTAATTGCGCGGTTACTTTTTATAGTAAGATTTTAGCTTTCTTTTTAGGCTTTTTCTTAATGGATTTTAGACCTATAATTAGTTAGCTTCTTTCCTGGCTTATAGAGCACTTAGTAGATTAAGGACTTTCTTATGCCTAGGACTTCTTCGGCATTTGGAAGATCTAGTGGTATTTAGAAGATTCGTAGGCTCTAGAGGTAAGGCGTAGCTCTTATAGAAGGCCATTACCTAGTAATAAGGAAGTGTTAGTACTTGCGGGTTTACCTCTAGCAGCTATACTAGAGTACTAATAATAGTATTAGCGTTAGTAGGTATTAGGCGTGGTTATGGTTGTAAGTAGTAGGGGAAATAAGAAGATTCTAGCAGCTATATTGAAGTGCTAGCCCCTTTAATTAAAAGGCTTCTTACCTATTGATACCTATAGCCTTAGATCTGTATGGCCTAGGGATAGACTAGGTAGAAGAAAGACGACTTCTTTACTTAATTGTATTGGCTATGGTATGGAAGTGGTTACTTTTTTTCTGGCCGTAGCGGATGCCTGGAACTAACATTCGTCTTTTTCTTCTAGTGGGTAAATTTCTATAGCTTTAATAATTCGAGAGGTTGTGGGTTTAATTGCTTATAGAGGCACTAGTTTCTTCTTTTTATAAATTTGCCGGCTCGGAAAGCCGTAGGCAAATTTAAGGGGAAGTGAATTGGGGATTGAATGCTATTCTAGGATTCTGGGATTTTACGGTTTAAGGTTAGTGCTATAGCTAAGTAATTGGCTATATGGCTAGATGTTAGATGGATTTAGGGGCTTGCCTTTGAATCACATGCCATGGAATGCCATGAAAGCCATGATGCGGGGATAGTCTTGGTGGAAGATTCTGGATCTGTGGCACGGCCTACTTGTAGTGGAAGGACTGTTGGAATTCTATAGGTATAAATTCTGTGTAAATAGTCTTCGAAAGTCAAGCAAGTAAGTAGGAAATCAAGCAATCTAGATATCTTCTTCTTGCTTCCTGGCCTGGTTGTTAAGCACTGAGCGTAATGTATATAACGCACGGGCCGTAGGACGGACCCACTCATATGGACCAATCGTTGGGCCAGGGATGAGAAGACCTATAAGCCCTAATCAGAGAGCACTTGGCGTGCTCGACGTGCTCTGTGTGATCCGTGCCAAGATAGGCAGGACCTATAGAGCACGAGAAGGTGCTCTGTATGATCCGTGTGCTCTGTATCCTTGGGAATAGAGCACTTAGATTATACAGAGTAAGGTATAAGATACTTGGATCAATATATGTAGATAGTTTCCTATAAGTAGGGAGAGTGCCGGGCACTTTCTGTCCTAAGGATCTTAGTTCCTTAAGCAAGCAATACTATATTTATTGTCTATAATCTATTTATAATAGCTCTTTATTAGAATAACCTATTGTTAATAATGATATACTATCTAAGATGCTTATTACGACCTTCGATCCCTTTGTTAATACCTAGTAGGCGTATTGCCTTATAGTCTATACCTATACCTCGGTGTAGGTTATAATACGTTACTTGCTTCCCTTGATCGAACGTTATATTTAGATATACCGGCACTATAGCTACCCCTAGTATCAATCCTTCCGTTGGAACTAATAATTGACCCGGAGATGACGATACCTTTCTCGGCGATGCCCCCGAGACCGCTATACCCCCTTAAGCTAAGAAGGATAACGACGAAGATAGCGATAAGGATCTCGACTTAGAGAAAATTACTAAAGAAGTCGAAGAAGTCAATAAGAAGCTTGCTTTCTTCGGGAAGAACTTTGCTAATAAGGACGATCTTAAGGGAATTATAAGTTAGCTCTAGGACCTCTAGAATACTATTAAGGACATTCGATCCTTTTCTGATAATACCCCGAAGATAGCCGCTAAGGTCGGCAAGCCCCCTATCTTCTTAGGCAATAAATAGGAACTCCCGCTTTAGCTATCTTATGTCCGAACCAATCTCCGCCTATATGGTATTAAGGAGCCTGAACCTTAGCTCCTTTTCGCCGCTAGCTATCTCGGAGGGGATCTTAAGTAGTGGTTTAATAGAATCCTCCGTAACCATTTCGAGTACGCTGAAGACGAATAGGACCCCTTTATATATAAGATATTCTAGGTCGGAATGTTAAAATTTGAGGAAGAAATACGGAAAATGTATGGGGAATCCGACGAAGAGAAGGTAGCTAAAGACCGTTTCGAGAAATTTAGATAGATAATCTCGGCCTTAATATACGCGACTTTATTCCGGAGAGACGCTTTCCGAGTTAATTGGGCAGACGTAGCCCTAAAGAATAAGTTCTATAGAGGACTGAAGCCTAAAGTTAAGGACGAACTTATTAAGGAGGATCGGTATGCCTTGAAATTGGACGAATATATTAATAGAGCCATTATTATCGATAACCGGATCTTCGAACGAATAATGGAAGATAAAGGAGTTTACCGGAATCCCTAAATGCCTAAGGCAAATATTCTTAGAAAGTATAACCACTTAAGTACGGCTTATAGTATCTATTTAGGCCCTATGGATATAGGGGCTGCGTAAAAATACCAGGGGAATTGCGGTAAGCCTAGGGATAAATCTAAAATCAAATGCTTTAATTGCGATAAGATAGGATATTATGCTAGAGAATGTAAATCCTTTAAAAAGTTCAAACCGGTACCGGAATTTAAGTTAGTATAATTCGCCGATACGGACTGCGTTGTTAGAATGATAGAGCGAGACTATGCATTTATTGAAGGCGAATGGATAACTTAAAGGAGCGAAAGACTCTAGGAAACGGGAAGATATCCGGACGATGATACGGAATTTGAACCCGAATAAGAAGAGGATTAGGACCCTATGGGTCCTTAGGAATTGAGTAATTGCGAGGATTGGTGGATAATTCGTTATGATTGGAGAGGAAGCTTTATTAGACTAGCTAGGAAGGTCGCTTATGGAGAAGTTTGACCTTTGGGGCCTTATATTACGAAGCGAAACCTTGAAGATTTACTATTCGTTTCTCTTTGCTACGAGCTATATAATTATATTGTATGGTTTGACTGTATTATCGACTATTGTAGAGAATATTGTAGCCTTAAAATATATAATGGACTATTCCTTTGTCGATAGGGAGAAGATTTTATCTTGAAAGTCTATAGAGTAGAAATGGAGGAAGATTGGATCTGCTATTCGGAATAGATAGAGGAAGGACTTATGTTTATTGCGGAATTACGAGTATTTCCCGAATGTTGGGATAGAGACTTTTCCGAATTCTACGATTGCGAGGATTCTTGGTATATCCGTTACTGTAATATGAAGATTAGGGCGTGGCACTTATACGTTAAAAAACTAGCGGAAAAGGAGAAGCCTAAAAAGAAAAGGGGTATTTGGTATATGAAAAATGTACGATTTAACCTCCCGATAGGAGTATGGGGAGATTATGGTACTCTGACCGAATTCGCTTATTAATACTTTAGGGAAGTCCTTTAAGAATAACTTAATCGGTATTACTATAAACGATATAGTATGATCCTTTATATTATCTTTACGGAGCTGGAAAGGAGACGCTAAGCAAAATAGATGAGCGGAGATTACTTTATAAGAACCGTAAATTGGGAAGGATAGTACTTAAATAATTACTATTATCTTAAGAGATTACGATCGGGAAATGGCTTAGGGGCTTTTTTAGGCTTTAGTAGAATAAATTAATCTTACCTAAAGATACCGCTTGTAACCGGAGGCAGTAAGCCAGATTTAATAAAAGCTTTCTTCGGTATTACGAAATAGTCGCTAAAGCTATTACGTTAGGGAATATAAGTGCTTTAATAGTGGAAGTACGATAGATAAATTTAAAAGGAAGAGAATATCGAGCTATTATAGTAATCGATTTAGGGAGTACGATTAATATCGTTAATCTTTCGTTTGTGAATAGAATAAGGATATTGTGGGTTAAGAAAAAGAACCTTTACCGAATAAGGACTTACGAAGGAGAAATAGCAAATTATGATAGAGGAGTTAGTTTACGGGAAATAATATTTTTGATTATAGTAGAAGGTGATCCTTAGGAAGTAAACTTTGATATCTTATTAATCGGACTTAAGTGCGATATGATTTTAGGATATTTATGGTTAAAGAAATATAACCTGGATATTGATTGGGAGAATGGCTATCTTAAATCTAGGCTTGATATTAGACGGGTAGAAAGAGTAGGACTAAATAGAGCTTTTAGAAGCCTAAAGGGATAAGAGATCCCTTGTAAGCTATTAGGATATACGAGCTATAATGAGCTGATATTAACTAATAGAAGAGATAAACCTTTATACCCTATAAAATTAGAAAGATAGGTAATATATGTTAGACCCGAAAAGGACGATTTAAGTAACGACTTAAGATATGTAATATCTAAAGAATTTACCGAGATAAAGGAGGACTTTAGTAAAATCCCGAAGGAATATTATAATTATATCGTCTTTAGATATAAGATAAAGAACGAATTCTTAGAAAGAATTACCTTTAATTACGAGATATGGCTTAAGGAAGGAGCTAAATTATAATATTATAAAGTATATTATCTAAGCTTACGATAGGATTAGGCCTTATAGGAATATATTAAAGAAAACTTACCGAAGGGATTTATTAAGGAATCCTAGAGCGAAGTAGCTTACCCTATTTTATTCGTACTTAAGAAGGGAATAATAGATTTAAGGCTTGTAATTAATTATCGATAATTTAATGAAGAAACGATTAAGAATAGGTATCCGCTACCGCTTATTAGGGAAATGAAGGATTGATTGGCTAGCGCCTAATGGTTTAGTCGCTTAGATCTCCCGATAGCTTTTAGCTATATCCGGATTAAGGAAGGGGACAAATAGAAGATAGCTTTTAGGACTTGCTACGGATACTTTAAGTATTAAGTTATGTTATTTAGACTTACTAACGCCCTTACGATATTTTAAAGTATAATTGACTATACCCTATGCCTATATTTAGATCGATTCGCTTTTATATACTTAGACGATATCTTAATTTACTTAAAAATACTTAAGGAATATCGACGATATATACGATAGGTATTATAAATACTACAGGACGTAAGACTATCGGTAAACCTACGGAAAAGCGAATTTCACGTATAAAAAACCATTTTCCTAGGATTTGAAGTAACCTTAGGAGAAATTCGCATAGAACCTAGTAAAATTATAGCCATAAGAGACTGGCTAGTACTAATAAATCAGAAAGAAATAAAGATATTTATAGGATTTATTAACTTCTATAGATCCTTTATAAAAGGATTCGGAGGCATCGCAAAACCGCTATATAAATTAACTAGAGAAAGGACCCTATTTATATAGACTTAATAATATTAAGACGCTTTCGATAAGCTTAAGGATATTGTTATTAGCGAATTAATATTAAGGATGCTTGACTTTATTAGACCTTTTTATATAGAAACGGACGCTTCCGACTTTATAGTAAAAGCCGAGCTTTACTAGATTTTCGACGATGGACGATATCTAATAGGATTCGTTTCTAAAAAAATCTTTGGGCTAGCCTTTAATTATCTAATCTATAATAAGGAACTTATAGCTATTATCGAAGCCTTTAACGAGTAGAGACTATACCTTAGTAAAATAGAAGAACTAATAGACGTATTTATAGATTATCGGAATCTAAAATACTTCGTTATTAAAGAATTAAGTCTTAGATAAATATAATAGGCCGAATTCTTTGCCCCGTTTAACTTCCGTATATATTATATTAAAGGAAAGGAAAACGCCTGAGCTAATACCCTTAGTAGAAGACCTAATTATAAGGGTAACGAAAAAATCGATATAGCCCCTTTTTTTAAAGAAAAAAACGATACTTTAGAATATAGAATATAGATCTGGGAAGACTATGCCAGGACCTACTATACGGAATAGGAAGGATTCGAATTTTAAGTAAAACGACGAGACTTTTCTATTGATAAAGAAGAATGGAACTAATTAAAGCTATGAGCCGGGCTCGTAAACGAGGACTTAATATAGTACCGCGGTAAGGCATATATGCCTCTAGAACGATAGTAAGCCTATATAAATAGGCTTTATAGTAATAGGTTCGGAGGATATTTAGGAATGCGAAAGATATTAGAACGGGTACGATAATATTATGCTTTCTAAGGGATGAAGAATATTATAAAAGAAGTGGTCAAAGAATGCGAAACGTATATTAAAAGTAAGGCCGTAAGATATAAACCTTACGGACTCTTTAAACTATTCCCTATACCGGAATGAGCCTAGGGATCTATATCGATAGACTTTATTACGAAATTCCCTAACTCGATAATACTAGATGGAATAGATATAAGTTACGACTTTATTTAGGTAATAGTAGATAGACTTACTAAATAGGCTTACTTTATCTTATTTAGAGAGTTTATTATAGCGGAATAGCTTGCCTATCTTTTCGAAAGGAATATTATTAGTTAGTATGGATTACCGGATAATATTACCTCCGATAGAGATAAACTCTTTACCTTTAAGTTTTGGTAAGGTCTGATAAAACGATTAGACGTTAAGTCGAAACTATTAATAGCATTTTATCCTTAAATAGACGGATAAACTGAGCGATTTAATTAAGTCGTCGAGTAATATCTCCGATACTATATTAACTTCGAATAGGATAATTAGATTGATCTATTATTAACGGTATAATTAGTATATAACTTAGCTAGTATAGAAATAATTAATACCTTACCTTTCTTTGCTAATTATGGATTTTACCCGGAATTACGATAAGGACTAATATTAGAAGCTTTAAGAGTAGCTATTTATATAGAATGGCTATAGGATATATATAATATGTTATAAGAAACCTTTAAATTTGTACGAGAAAGGATGTGTATATATTACGATAAGTATAGGGTTAAGGGACCTTCCTTTAAAGAGGGAGATAAAGTGTTTTTTCTTATATGTAACCTTTATATTAAGCGATTAAGTAAGAAGTTAGATTTTAAGAAAATCGGACCCTTTAAGACTAAAAGGAAAGTTTTAATATCTAATTACGAATTTGACTTTCCCGATATAATGAGAGTACGAATAAAAGTATTCTATATATCCCTCTTTAAACTAGTATTAAGAAGAGCGAGATTAGAAATATAATTGGAAATAATAGATAATAAAAAAGAATTTAACGTTAAGGATGTCTTAGACTTACGGATTAGTGATAGCGGACTTTAGTATTTAGTAAAGTGGTTGGAATACGGACTAGAGTTTAATTCGTAGGAACTTGCCGATTTTTTGAATTGCTTGGAGAAGCTCTAGTAGTTTTACCGATAGAATCCGGACCGCCCTAGACCGCGAGACCCGAGTTTAGAGCCGATTAATTAATATTCTTTACCGATAATTAATCGAGGTTATTAATGCTTCTAAAGGATAACGGGAGAGAACCATCCCTTAAGGCTAGGAACCCCGATCTCGGATTAGCCTCTAGGGTATTTGCCTTTACTGCCTTTTCTTCCCGTAGTAAACTTAATTTGCGATTAAACGCTTCCCCCGCTTTTGCCTCGAGAGCGCGAGACTGCGTCTTTAGACGGGCTATCTTCGCAGTAATTTCTTAAGACTGCTTCGTAATCTCTTGAAACCTTGAAAACGTTTCTTCCCTTTCGCGATCGAGACGCTTCTTTTTATTAAGGATATTACGGAGTACCGACGTAGGATTACTAAAGACGTTGTAGGAACCTGGGATATTCGCTTTGAGATAATTTTGATAAGATAGGCTACGATTGGTAGCTTTATAGTCGGAAAGATAGAGCTATTTATAACGAGAATAATCGATAGGTATAGTGAGGCCCCTAGTATCGGTATACTTAATAAGTAGGCGACGGCGTACGGTAGAAGAACGTTTTTGTAACTTCTTCTATACCCTATTAGCAGATATGTTAGGAATTTAAGATGAAGAGGAAAAGAGGAAGAACTTATATTTTGGCGCTAAAAAAGGATTTAGCGTTGGGGTCTTTGGGACGAAGACTAGGAAGGAGGGGAATCGTATTACGTACTAAGCGTAATGCATATAACGTACGGGCCGTAGGACGGACCCACTTATATGGACTAATCGTTGGGCTAGGGATGAGAAGACCTATAAGCCCTAATTAGAGAGTATTTGGCGTGTTCGACGTATTCTATGTGATCCGTGCTAAGATAGGCAGGACCTATAGAGCACGAGAAGGTGCTTTATATAATCCGTGTGCTTTATGTCCTTGGGAATAGAGCACTCAGATTATATAGAGTAAGGTATAAGATATTTGGATCAATATATATAGATAGTTTCCTATAAGTAGGGAGAGTGCCGGGCACTCTCTGTCCTGAGGATTTTGGTTCCTTAAGCAAGCAATACCATGTTCATTGTCTACAATCTATTTACAATAGCTCTTTATTAGAATAACCTATTATTGATAGTAACATATTGTCTGAGACGCTTATTACGACCTTCGATCTCTTTATTAATACCCAATAGGCGTACTGCCTTATAGTCTATACCTATACCTCGGTGCAGGTTGTAACACTGGTATGCGGCTAGTATGGTATTGTGGTAGTGTGGTTGGTTTTGGGAGTGGTTTTCCCGCTCTAATTCAATATCCGTATATATCTTCCCTAATTATCTATTCATTGGTTAATTTTAGCCTTTCTAGGTCACTTATAATATCTATTTCAATCTTTTATGCTTCGGGACTAGCTTTAACGATAGCTTCATTCTTCCTCGGGAGGTTAGGTATCTTATTAGCGCTACCGCCGTTGATTAGCTAAGTAATGCCGCTTAATCTACTATTAAGAAGCATTATGGTTATAATGCCAAGGCTAGCCATAAGCAATACCGCTACTAGTGCTCCCAGTAGCGCGGTTATCATTATATACCTGGATACCAGCTATACGAAGAATTCGGCCTATCTCTCGAAAAACGTCTCGCCCTTTTGATCGAGGGAAGCCGCAGCTACCTCTATTATTATAGATGTTAGGATGCCCTTAAGGTCTAAAACCTAGTTTAGGAATAGAGTAATGCTCCTCCCCTATTCGTCTACCATTTTAAATAAGGGTTTTCCATTTATCCTCTTATTCTCTTATTCCCAATAGTAACTAATAGGTTCGTCTTTTAAATAAAGCTTTAATAAGCCATCTAATTCCTTTAATTAGGTAGGGATACGTAAGAATAGGTCTAAAAACGAAATGCCAAAAGAGTAATCTTGAATTCCTTGCCTCCCCCTTCTTTTTATATTTGAAGGGAAGCTTCTATATATATTATTGATTCTTACTCCGCTATGCCCTAATAGGGCTCGTCGGTCCCTCTACTACTATTTACACAAGGAAAACCGTACCATAAAGGCCGGCTGAAAAACCCCGTATCTACACTATAGAATCATTCCATTGGCCACAGCCAAAGCTGTAGCCTGTATCCATATCATACGGTGTAAAGGAAGCCTTCTAAGCCATGGCTGCCCTATACAGGGTCTGGGTCTTCCACTGATTCTAGCTCCAGCTTCCTAGCCAGGCTGTATTCCAGTAGAAGGCCTGTATCCATCAGCCATGCCAGAATCTTCCCTGCAAGTCTCCTGGCCCCAGGGGTCTGCCCCTGCAAAGCCACCTGTAAGTCTCTACGGGTATAGAGCATCGTTGCCATCCAGGTCTTTAGCTTCGGGGGGTCTGGGCACCACACAACCAGGTGCTCCACCGTTTCCCGGCCACTGCCACAAGCGCAGTGGGGGGTAGTAATTCCTGGCACCCGTGCCCTGAAAAGGAAGTCTTTGAGGCCTATGGCCTCCGTACGGGCCTGTATTAGTAAGGAGCTCTGGGCCTTGGTTAAGCTTCTATATATATATATATACATATAAGAATACAAAGATAATCCCCCCCCACTCCCAAGCCACACACCTACTAGCCACCACGCCATAAGCCCCCTACCCCAGTATGGGCTTATCCACCAAGTCACTACCAGAGATGGTTTTTGGCTGCGTGGCTTGAGCCCAATTAGAAGCCCTAAGATAAGGCTTTTTGTCTTGTCCTTTTTTCTTTTTTAAACTTCCGAGGTTGACCAAGATTAGGTACTGAAAGTTTGAACGGCCCATCTGCTCAAGCAGGTCTTTTTAAAAACTACCTGCTTCGGATTTTCCTTGCACCCTTTTGATCTCTCCTTTGGAAATTAAAATCGCTGTTCCCTGCAAAAGCCTTTCGAGTCCACTCCTCAAGGTGCACTACGTACACTCCGTCAGCCGATTAATTTCACGAGCGACACAACCATTCAACACAATACCCACACAATGACCTCATCAAGACCTTTACCTACTCCGGGTGGTTCCAATACCAGACGAATCACCCGTGGCCAAACCAAGGCAGCTCGAAGCAGAGGCAAGCCCTCGCCGGGCCCGGCATCCAACTTGGTCAACCCCAAGGCACGGGCTAGTTCTAAAAAAAAAGTAAGGGCCCTGCATACTCCAACCAAGCCACGGTCGCCGTTGCGACGAACGGTAATAACAGATACATCCTTTCGCATCTAGTGAACTTGAAGACTCAAAGTAGCCGTCTCCTGGATCTGCCCGCCGAGCTTCGCCTCATGATTTATCGCCATCTACTTCGGCGCCCCGAAAACGCCGCAATGCCTGCAAGTTCCAAAAACCCACAACTGGGTCTGGACCTCGCCATTCTCCGAGCATGTCGGCAGACCTTCGACGAAGGATCAGATGTCCTCTATTCTGAGAACGTGTGGCAGATCCAACGCGCGGAACAGTCTGTGCGTGTTCACAAATCCATTGATGCTCGCCGGGGTATCCACGGGTCTGCCAGACCGTTCCTAGAAAAGCCTCTTCTCTTAGCAAAGCCTCTGCTCTTGGAAAACCGACGCGTGAGACGCATTGAGCTCGACATCAAGATTGGAGTCAAGTTTCATTCCTCCCGGTCACGAATGGACGCTTTTCGACGTGAGGTCCAGGACATCGTTAGCAAGACCAAGCAAGAGGTCCCAAATATCAGGTACTTCAAGCTGCGCTGCCCGGTTGTCACCGAAGAGACATCTAAGCCTCCATGGGGCGAAGGGGGGCTCCCCGACTGGGAAGAGCTGATCCGCGGGCGGTGGTTTCAACGACCCGCAGGGTGGCGTGATTGGACTGGCAAGCACGAGCCCGGTTCTGATACTCATTTAGTAAAGTTTCAGATTGCGCGGATAGTGTCGACGTACGTCGGCTCGCTGCGAGGGGTCGGAGAGGTGGTCTTCGACGACAGCTTTCCACGAGCCTTGGCCGACAGGATGAGGAACGAGATGAGGAGCGAGGCGGAGGATACGCCCGATGGTCGCCTTGGGAGAATGTTTAACCGTCTTGACGCTGTCTTTAAGCGCAGAGAGGGGCCAGGGTACTACTATGGAGATATGGGGGATTACCGGTTGATGTCCAAAGCTCGATTGGCGATGGAGGCTGGAGATGAAGCCGCTTTCAGGAGCTTCGGGGAGAAGGTTTTGGGAGGAGAATCTCAGAAGTGGGAGAAAATAAGGCGAGCGACGGAAGAGTCCAGCGCCAATGTGTTCACCGATGATGCTCAGTGAGTGTCAGCAGGCAAGGGCGGCTTTTACACATACTTGAAAGAATTGAGGTCTGTATCAAGAAACTTGAAACATTTTCTTTCTTCGACAAGCCTATTTCTATTTCTTTGCATGAACACCCGTTCAATTTTTGAAAAAGATATACAGTACCCGTACTGAACACGCGCAATGTGTGATACCGTCTCGCAGTTTACCTTCTTCCAACCAGGGAGGTATTAATCAGAAGAAATCTCCTTGCCTAGGTAGGCACTATCTCCCACACACATTTACAACCGGTCCCAGTCTCAGTCATCCACACGCATTACCCAACACCAATCACTAAAAGGATTCAAGTTCCAAAAACCCCAAATCCACATAGATCTACAATCCCGCCAGCGTAACCCTGGGCCTATTCAAATAACATATGCAAGCGCTGCTAACCCTGAGCGCCGAGGCCGTGCAAGCCGCCAACACACTCTGGGAGACGGAATTTGCGATAATCTGGCGTGGAGCGACCACGTTGGCGGTAGCGGTGGCGGTGGCGGCACTGTAGGTCGGTAGGTAGGTAATGAATCGTCAGAACAAAATAATAATCAGGGTTACCAAAGGGGGGGAATTTAACTCACGTCCTGAATATTTGCGTAATGGGTGGCGTGGCGACCGTTGTCGTTCGCGTAACGCTTGTGGTGACTGTCTGCAGCGAAGTGACTGTTGCCACTACCGTATTGCCGCCGCCTGCGTTGCCCGCAAGGTAGGTGAAGCAAAATGCTCTTCCTAGTAGGGTTTGCAAGTTGACTACACGGTTGATGCAGTTGTCAGAGGTGCAGGCTGGACGCAAAATTAGATCTTGTCTGCGGCAACAGAGTGGAAACGTGGGAATACTCACTGGTCTGAGCTGCTGAGAAGGCAATAAGAAGAGCCCCAATGAGGGCAGAGAAGAGCCTCATGGTGACAATGGGTTGGGTCTATGTAATGAAGAGAGTCGAGACGGTTGCCGAAGGTGCGAAATCCTAATATTTATCAAAATAATGTTGATAATTTTCCTTGATTCACAGTCAATCTGGATGACAATACCCACCGTATGAGACAGACGGAAGGGGGTCGGTAGTTCATCCATTCCAATGTGGTCCGCTCGGGATCTGGCATCCCGCTGACGCCACACGGGAGCTCCCACAAGACATTCCTGCGTTGAGACATGGGCGATTGTGAATGACCACTCCCGTGACAAAGTATGAAACATGTTACCACGAGTTAAACCAGGAACAGGAGTAGATCGTCGATGTCAATCTATGTGCGCCACGGTTGCTGATGTCGTACCCCTTTTGATCACAGATTCCTCACTTTCCCATCCTGTAATCGGCTATTCTTGACAATCTCCGCGGAGCATCATCAAATATGGGGAAGGTATTGTGACCAGTCTACGTGGATGTAGGCAGCGGCATCCATGTCTCGCAGCTCGAGGAACGCTTCCACGATAATGAATGCCCTGGCAACTCCGTACAGGAACGCAACGGTTGCAATGGACCAGAACTCCCAAGCCAGAGGAAGTGCTGCCGGCTCTCTTTTCTCTTCAGACTGCAATTTCCTATCTCTTGCCTCCTCAAAGTCAGGGATGGCTGAGCGATTGGTGACCCATAGATATAGCCACTTCCATCGTCCAAGTCGAATCCATGACGCGGCGGTCTCGAGGACCCAGAATGTCGCGGTAACACCAGACAAGATGAGACTGGACACGCGCCATAGAACTTTCTCCGTTTCAGTGGGAAATGAGAGGTTCCAGCCCGCCACATGTATCGCAATAAACAGGAGGGTTGCAAGGCAGAGCAAATATTCCTGGGCGCCATAGGGATTCATGGGGAATCTGTCGTTTGGGATACGCTGGATTGGCCGCTCTAAAGGGATGACTGGCATTTTCATGAATGGCTGGACATTTAATGCCCAACCTGGACCATTCTCGTCGATGAAGTCTAGTGGAGTAGTGCGCCAAGGCCGATCACCTATAATATCTGCGATGGTCGCCGTGGATATGATCCGTATTGGCATCCTCACATCGGCGGGCTTGTGAAGCCAAGCAAAGGCCGTCATAAGAGAGCAAAAGACGATGCCCAGCGTGTTGAGCTCCAAAGTTGTGATGGCCAAGCGCTGCGCCGCGCGCCCAATGGCGTGGAGAACAGTGTATCCGACTTGAAATGCCCTAATAAGTCGGGCAAATCTATCTTGCTTGGATTTATCCCATATCTCATCCACGTCTGTTTGAGGATATGGAGTGTGGTTGTTAGTGACAAGCCAGTGTAGCTGCTTGGCGTTCAGGGGAAAAGACATCCCATCTACCGTCTCAAGAACGAAACCCCCCATGTCGGCAAAGAAGGCCATGCGCATTGTCCATTGCTGATAGCCGGCGTTGTGGAAATCCTTCATGGAATGTCGAGCCCTGCTCCACTGCCCCGCAGCATAAGTGAGAACGATCTCTGGTGCGACGATAGCTAAGCCCATCCACAGAATACGACGACGGAAGAGGGTTAAGAAGGTGTCTTGCTTGGCTGGAACATTGAGACAAAGTGAGGTAAAAGTGCAGATAAAGATTGTGACGAGCGAGGTCCAGATAATATCCCAGCTGCCCCGAATGTCTGGTTGGCCGACCCATCCCCTGACTCTTCCATCGCGAGCTTCCAAGGTTTCGGAGACGAGGATTTCCGCGTCATTGGCCATCGTCCCAGGCTGTCAAGGACTCCGTCAGTTAATGATGCCGTCGTTATATCGTCAATAAAACGTTTGTGAAGTGTTGATCCTCTGGGACCGGGTGGAATCGCGTGCACATGGCCAACAGCCGTGGTCAAATACATATCGATCTGGTATACTCTCGTGCCGTATCACCGGGAATTAATGTGGAAGGAAGCCACAGCGGTTGGTTGCAGATGGCCAACAAATATGACGCTGGGAGATTCAGCTGCGGTGCAACAGATGGAATCACATGAATCACCACCACCACGGACTGATGGTTGGTTACCGACTTTATTGTCGACTATATTTGGGCGCACTTGCCGCCCAGGCACTGTGTCGTTTTTGGTCCAGGGCTGCAGGGGGGACCGCCACATCGCTTCATGTTGGTTCGAGGAAGCGATGACAGATATCGGCGTTGCATGATTGGCCACCAGCCTATCACAAGCAAGCAATTTCCCCTCTGTTGACCACAATCTCTTTCCCTCAACATCAAGATCACCTCACATCAGTTATCCACGATCAACATACACGGGTCATGCAGTCCCGGCCAGCGACAAACGCGCTTGACAGGAAACCACAAACCATGGCGACTTCACCTCCCATGGGCTTCTTTTTGGTGATTTGCACAATTCTCAAGTGGGCGACGATTTTGATCGTCGCCTACTTTGCGTTCTTGGGGATATTGGCAGTCCCATTTTTCCAAAACCAAGTCATCTATCTTCACAGCGTCACCCTGACCTGGTTCAAAGATGTCACTGTTCCGGAGCAATGGGGATTTCTCCGAAACCAGGTCTCGCCTTTCACTCTCACAACGCCAGATCGGGTTATTCTACATGCTTGGCATATCCTGCCGTTGGAGTTGTACAAGAAGCACGAGGAGGGGCTTTTGCAAGAGCCCGAAGGGATTTCTCCAGACATCACCAAAAGGTTGGGTTTCAAGCTTCTGCGTGATGATCCAGACTCTCTCCTAGTCCTTTACCTGCATGGAGCCGCAGGCACTCTAGGCTCGGGCTGGAGGCCGCCAAGCTACCGGGCCATGTCTGTCGGCGCACCTGACAGAATCCACACCGTTGCAATTGACTACCGAGGCTTCGGGTCAAGCGCAGGGTCACCATCAGAGCAAGGCCTCCTTACGGATGCCCTTACTCTTGTCGAGTGGGCTATGAAGGAAGCCGGCATTCCTCCCTCACGCATCGTCATATTTGGACAATCAATTGGCACTGCGGTCGGGATTTCACTTGCTCACCACCTAGCAACACATCCAGACCCCATCCTGTTCGCAGGTCTGGTCTTTGTTGCCCCCTTCGCCGACGTTGAGCTTCTCACAGCTAGCTATCGTGTAGCTGGGACGATTCCACTGCTCGGACCATTAGCACCTTTTCCGCGCCTCCTTGCATTCTTCAATAAGTTCATCATCAGCAAATGGCCCAGCAAAGACAAACTCGCGGCCTTTGTTCGTCAGTGCGAGAACATGGAGGGGAATGGCCACAAGTATCACATTACCATCATTCATGCCCAAGACGACTACGATATCCCTTGGGCTCACAGTGACCAGTTGTTTTGGCACGCTGTAAGCGCAACCAGGCGAGAGGGTATCAGCTTTGAAGAGCTAGAAGAGGAGAAGGAGCAGACAAAAAAGACGCTAGGACCGGCAGGATGGGTGGTTGAGCATGAAACAGAGAGGGGCGTTATTCGAGAGGAGATTGCCACTTGGGGACTGCATGACAGGATCATGTCGTACCCAATTGTGAGTTTGGCAATTTTAAGGGCTTTCCAAAGTCGGGAAGGTGATGTGGTGACTGTTTAGTTTTTGAGAGTTTGGATAGTCGTGCCAATGTATTTGCGAAGGATCGAGAATCCTCAGAGAAGAGGCTTTAGGTGAATATGGGAAGACCAAACAGGACTCGGAGGGTCCACCACATCAAGTTCAAGATCCAGTGACCGGCCTAAAAAAAATTGGAAAATTGGATTCCAAGCACGGCAGGAGCTCTGTGCAGCACATGTACGTCACGGCCCGGGCCGGGGGTGGAGTCGACCGCTCCTCAACGTGGATGGAAGGAGCAGAAGCGGGTTTTTCCAGAACAACAATCGAAGTTTCCAACTTCCATTGCGCAATCGCTAGCCAAAACAGCTTTTCTAGTACCACTCATGTTGTCTCTGCCCCCCACACTTTTTATTTCCCCAAGACATCTTCCTGACTCCTCTCAGAGGTATGTAGAGTCAACGCCAGTTCCTAAGCCGGTTGTGGCACACCTCCCGCGCTGTGATACTTCCTTTGCACCCTGAGAGGTGCCTGACAAGGCCCCCACGCCCAGTCGTCTTCCATCAATGCGTCATGCCATGAGAAAACTCCGACCTGCTGATGGCATCCCGCGACTTGCCTGAGTCTGTGCCTTCGAATGTGACCCGCGCACAAATTGACAAACGTCATCTGGAGGACCGAAGACGACACTCTCCCCTTCACCAACTGATCCCTGAGGCGTGACCGAAAAGAGAATGGCTTAGTGTAGAGCTAAGCACTTAGTGGCGGGATTGCCCCTTAAGCCCTGCTTCTTGCACCGGAAAGATCGATCAAGCCATTCAACCCATCACACGATAGAGACAAGATTTTGTTTGGCATCGAATGCGCTGCCTGATGTGGAGGTGAACATGGAGAAGTGGCTGCATCTGCGCAGAACCAAGGTGCAGATCCCTCGAAGGTTCGGCACTAGCCAAGCGAGGACAATGGTCGCGTGAAGAAACGCGGAGCTTTTTTCCGCGTCTCCCCCTTGTTTGGGACCCTGATTCAGCCACCACCCGGCTCCGCGGGTTGAAAGGAGAAGAGGCTCCCTCCCGCACATGTGGAAATAGTCTCCGAGTCGGGGCCCAAGTTGAGAGCGCCGGGGTTGTCAATTCATTATGCAATCCCGTGAACGTGGTCTTGGCGTGGGGGAAAGAAGGAATGAGGACAAGCCACCTTAATTTGACGACGTGAAGACCAATACAAGCCAAGCGACGGGCGGTTCCGGGTTTGGGGTACCCCTGAAGGGCCCCCACGGTGTGTCCATCTCGTCGGGATTTTGGTTGCGGCCCCATGAGACAGGAGCCTACAAGAGGGCTTCGTTGTCGAGCACGCAATCGCCGTCAGAATCTTGTCATCATCCTGCATGCAGGTTCACCTCAGCACCCAATATAAACCGGCTCCTCGTTTTGCCCCGACTCTTCGTCCCTTCTTTCGAGATGGCATCTGCACCTTTGACGCTTACCCTCTCGGACTCGAACATGAGAAGGACGGCCATCGCGCGACACCAACCATGTTGCTGCAGCAGCTTTACGGCCGCGGCGAGGTAGTCCTCACGGATGGGCAACGCAAGACGCTCGAGATCATCACCCGCTTTGCGTCTGCTCTATCCGGGCTGGGTGTTATCGTTATCATCACCACCTTCTGCATCTCCCGACACTTTCGCAACCCCATGCATCGTCTCATCTTTATCAACGCCTTTTACAACGCTTTCGATGTCATTTGCACGGGAACATCCATCAGCGGATACCGATGGGGGAATAGCTCAGCCCTATGTCAGTTTCAGGGGTTTTTAAATCAGATGTGGGTGGAATGGTACCCCTTTCATTGGTGGAGACCGACCGTTGACAAGTTTGTGCGCTACAGGTTTCCGGTTGCTGACGTAGCGTGGACACTTGCAATGGCCGTCAATGTCTTTCTTATCGTCTTTCGGAACTATGAGGCTCAAGCATTGAAGCGACTTGAGTGGAAGTATGCAATTGTCATTACTCTCTTCACCTTTATCCCGGCTTTCGTGTTCCTGTTCATCAACACAGAGGAAAAGGGTCCTTTTTACGGAGGTGTGACGGTGAGTTGGGAATCCGCAACAGACGCTCTCGGGATACCCATCGGCTAACACACCAACCTCTAGCTCTGGTGTGCTATTGCTCCCAAATGGGTATTGTTTCGCATCGTCGCCTACTACGTCCCAATATGGTAGGCCTCATTTCCCCTTGTCCCTCGTTTCGGCCCTGTTGACCTGGCTGACCTCGTCGTTTTGTACCTGTAGGTCCATGGTCCTTGTCACCATGATCCTCTACATGGCCGTCGGTGTCGAAATATTCAGGCGCCGAAGAGCCTTTGCTTCCATAACCACCGACTCGATCCCTCTCGACGATACCGTTTTGCCTGACACGTCAAACCGCTACTCCATTCGTGCTGGAATCCAAGTTACCACCACACATGGAACCTCGACCTCTCCTGATGCGGACCTCGAACAAGGGAAACAAGAACAAAACGGCATCCCTCGGTCTCCCTCGTCAACGACCAACAAGTCCGTATTGGGCACTTCGACATCCTGTCATTCGTCTACCCGCCGTCGATCCATCTCCACCCAACCCCTGACCACACCAGTAAACTCGACTCAGAGGTCATCACTCTCGTTCAGGCAGTACATCCTCATGCCGCTTTTCTTTTTCCTTGCGTTACTTTCTGTATGGGTTGCGCCGTCTACGAACCGGGTGGCGACGTTTATGGACCCTGAATTTAAGTCTTATCCTTTGCTGCTTGCTGTAGGTGCCAGTGGGTCGTTGAGGGGCTTCTGGAACGGGTTGGTTTTCTTGACGCTCGGTATGAAGAGTAGGAAGAGGAGTAAGATGGGAAAGGATCAAGCCGGGGCAGGGGCTGATCCCCACTTGGGGACTGGGGCCAGATCGATGAGGACGGCGCGGGCGGAGAGTTTGTCTGACGGGACGAATGTTTGAATGCTGGGATTAAAACTGGGAGTTGGGAGTGGGATACCCTGGGACTTTTGATTAGTTGGGATTTGGGCGGTTGCTTTGTCGTCCTTGCAGGGCCAGGATGTTGCTTCCATGTTAGACAAGAGGGTTTAGAGGTGACGGACCGTAGATGGGTAGATGGGCCACCCCCTTTTTCACGGCCCGGGATTGGTGTTATCACTTTGTTTCAAACCAACCAACTTTCTTTCACCAAACGCACCTCTCTATATTTAATGCTTTACTGTCCCTTAGCAGCTCCTGGCGGGTCTTTATTGCCTACTTTTTACACCCGCCTTGCGAATTAAATATCTATATAATACCGTAAACCTGTCAAAAGACCTCGCATTGCCCCAATAATCTCCATCTTAAGAAACTATATATCAGGATTCAACTCGTATTTTATGGAATACAACTTCCGAAATATGACACGAAGGAATCGGCCGTTCAAATTATCCTTCAGCGCCCTCTGAACATCATTTGTCGTGGCATTTTCGAGGGAAAAAAAAATACATGGACGGAAGGCAAACTATTTTCTAGGCTTCAGGGTTCCGTGTGTGGCATTATCTCGGGCAGCATGTCCCCCTGCAGGTGCGCGGCGAGAGGGCGAAGCCTAACCGAAAAGGAAAGAACGACACTCAGCCGCACACACTGGCGACTTCCTTGGTGATCAACCCCCTCTTCCAGTTCCCCTCTTTCCTCTCCATTCAAGCTTGGAAGAATTGGGAGGTTCCACGTCCGACGGAAAAAATGCTCTGTTCATATTGCCGACAAATATCACCCGACTCAACGTGGTACTACCACTACCCTCGCCTCGCCGACTTTCAGGTTTCGGCAGCGACGTGTCCTATCTGCGCCATGCTTCTGGGCCTCCTCAACCCAGCAGAGCTGATTGAGATCACCCGGCACGCTGCGGAACCAAACCACTACGCCAAAGTCATCATCGCGGGAACCCCCACAAAGGACACAGACGACAAGAAATTCTTGAACAAACCCATTGTCCGACTCGTCAACATCGTTACACCCACTCGCTATCATAAAAGCCAACCCTTTGTGCTCAACTACGTTGGAGGCGATTTCAGTGAGCGCGCGATCTGGAGCAAAAATGAAGCCGTTTCCTACACCGACTCGTTTCCCGTCTTGGAAAGCTGGTACCATGAGTGCGTCAACACCTCGCAGCATCATCGCTGCAACAGTGAGCCCCAAACTCTGCCAACGCGACTGTTGTACGTGGGGTCTCAAGCAAGCCCAACGTTGCAGCTGGTTCAATCCGCAGGTCAGACGGGCATCTATGCAGCGCTGAGCCACTGCTGGGGAACGGCCCAGCATGACGCCAGAACCACCATGGCCAACTTCTCCGACATGCTCAAAGGGATCCAAGAAAGCTGGCTTCCAAAGACCTTTTCTGATGCAGTGCAAATCGCACGTCAGCTTGGCGTCCAGCACCTGTGGATTGACTCTCTCTGTATCATTCAGGACGATGAGGCCGACTGGCAGAAGGAATCAGGTGCCATGGCTGCCGTCTACAGCAACGCCCACCTTACTCTCGCTGCGACGGCCTCCAAAGACAGCGACGGCGGTTTCATCTTCGACCGGGAGCCTGCAAAGCATGTTGTTTCTGCCGATGGCGACAAGATTATTTGCTATATTCGCTACCCTGCGGGAGAGAACAGGTCACTTTTCCAGTCGCCCCTGTACAAGCGCGGATGGGTCCTCCAGGAAATGGTCCTGTCGCGCCGGACGGTACACTTTGCACGAGACCAGCTCTTCTGGCACTGCCGCAGCCGAATAACCTCGGAAGACGGCTTCTTCGACGCCGCGCTGGGCTTGACCTATTCCGATCTGGATTCGCCACAAAAGGCCCAGGAAAGCTGGTGGACGTGGATTGAAGATTACAGCAATCGACAGCTTACCCGGCCCTCGGACAAGTTCGCCGCGCTCGCCGGTCTGACCAAGTCGTTCCCTCATGGTGGGAAGCCGCTTGCGGGTCTTTGGGCTGACGACCTCCACTTTGGGCTCTTGTGGTGCGCAGGACAAGGGGCAACAAGAGCTAATCTCAAGGGAATCCCGTCGTGGTCGTGGGCATCGGTAAACGGCTCTGTGCGAGCTCTGTCGGCCCGTGACTCCCCCATCTGGCAGGACCACGATGCCAACGTAACCAAGCACCTGACGCTTCTCGACTCGACGGTGGAATGGTCCGGGAATGCGTTGACATCCGAGATCAGCCACGCTTCGCTCAAGGTGGAAGCCAAGGTTGCGCTCCTCTTGGTGGCAGCCGAGGACTCACGCACGCAGGATGGACTGACAGGCAGAGAGTGGGGCGGCGGTGTGTATGAGAACCTCAGCTATCACGACTACGTTAAGCTGGTCACGCTGCTGCCTCTAATCACCGACTTTGACAACAACGGCCCTGTTTTCTCTCGCGGTCACGGATGCTTGGATGTTGAATCCGAAACCCCCCACCCAGGCAGTCGTGTGCTTTGCGTGCTCGTCTCAACGTCCTGCCACTGCGGTCGCCGCGCGGGAAACTGCTGGTTTTACCGTGACCTTGAGAGTCGTCCAAAAAAACCAGAAGATGAGTTGAATTGCAGGCATCTCCTTCACAATATCATGCTGATTGAGGCGACGGGCCGGGTGCCGGACGAGTTTCGGAGAATAGGGGTAGGCACGATTGCGGCCAGTGTAGGAAAGGGAGACTACTTCTCGGATGTGGAAACGATGGAGTTTACGCTTGTCTAGTTTTCTTGTCAAAGTCGGCAAAGGTGAGGATGGCACGAGAAGGAGAGGACCAGGGCAGGGCAGGGCAGTGTTTGGTTACCAAAATCCAGCTTTTGACCGCCACGCTTGTCAAACTCTCTACCGTGCACTTGAATTATCAGGGCCGCCAATCGCGAAGCAGACTGCTGCTTTCAGAACACGCCCTTAAAGAGTAATTGGAACCTCCCCTCACCGGCCCGTCCGGAGAGGTTTTGGAGATGACATGCACACACACACACCCAACAGTGGTGATTTGCCTTTTACTATATTCTTAGATCACCATATTGGCCCACTGCGCTGCTCGCCGCCCTGAGTCGTTCTTCTTGCAAAAGTGCTCGATTACCCTTCCCTCACTCGATAACAACAACCTCCCGCTTAGCGTTTGACAGTATCCCCCGCCAATCCAGGGCCCTGATCCGTTCGGGCCTGTTTCTCATGGTAGTGAACCTTCCAACGCGTCTAAACGTACCACCGCCCTCTGGGAGTTGCTCGACGACTATAAACATGAAATTACGTCCGACAATTGAAGTCCCCACGAAGATCATTCTGCACGCATCCCAGTTTATTGGAGATGACTGGTCCTTGTAATCTTCATCATCGAGATCAAACAACCTCGAGAAGCGACCATCCTTTTTATGGTGATCCCGCTCGGGAGCGTTTATAACCACCGACGCGTCAACGACCCGCGCCTCGAGTGTGATTGAGGCCTTGCTGACGGGCCCATAAGGCGAGTCGCTCGACGCGAGTTCGACGTCTGCTCTGATCAGCTTGGCGTCGAGTTGGGAAACTTCAATGACGGTAACGGGATATCTGCAGGAAGCCCACGACCAGCTTGGCGGCGGCGGCGGCGTGCGCGGGTTCAACAACAACGACAACTTGAACTGTTTGTTGTGATTATCCTTGGAACCCAGGCTGGTGGTTATCGGACCACGGGATAGAGACGCTTCCCAGCACAGCTGAGTGAGAAGCGACTTGGTCCACATCCCGGCAACGTACGTGTCGTCGTCCGAGGAGGCTTTGCCCAGCGCCGCCGCAACTCCCGCCAGGGCGCTCAGCCGGTCGTCAAAGTAGGTCAGCCTCCGTTTGCTGTACTCCTCGATGATCTGCTTCCACCGTAATTTTTGCGGCCGGGACGATGAAGGCGACGATGATTCGACCCCGAACACGCCCGCAGGGAGTTTCCAGCTGATGGGGTTTCGAACTTTCAGCCCCGTGTCGAGTATCGTCTTCAAACTCGGGTGGAAGAATCGGCATTTGTACAGAACCTGCCGCGAGTCAAAGATCAAAGCGCGCGGGGAGAGAAGGTACTCTTGAAAGGCCCAGGCTCGATGAAAGAGGGGCTCCTTCTGGAGAGTGTACTCGTTCTCGTGGTTCTCGAGCCGGCGAAGGTAGACGGTTCCAGAGGAGGCGGCGCGGCGCGGTTTCTCGTCGAAAAGCACGGCTGGGTGGTCGCATTGAAGAGACGCATGCGGGTCCAGGCAGAATGGAAGTTGAGGTGGGTTTGTGAGTTGGACTTCGTCGTAATCCAAGAACCCGTCGGATACTCTCCCGGCGCTGGCTGCGACTATGGAAACGGTGCTGTTGCGATAAATATCCACCATTTTCCCGATTTCGTGCCCTTTGTCGTCTGCGTCGTCTTGCACGATGCAAAGGGCGTCAACCCAAAGGTAGCGAATTTTGAGGCTCCTGCAGACCTCGATGGCGTCTGATATCGTTTTCGGGATGTCGTGTTTGGGTATGCCGTGAAGCAAGTGGCTCGAGTGGTTCGCCCTGGTGGTGGTGAGGTTCTGGCCTTCTTCGCCCCAGCAGTAGCTCAATGCCGCGTATTCGGCTCTGGTGTTGGATGCTGGCTCGTAAAGGCGGATAAAGGACGCAAGCCAGTGTGACGCTCCCGGCCCGAGATCGAGAACCCTCCGAGGCAAGGCGGGTAGCGCTCGCCGTAGGCATGTCTCGTGGTTATTGAGACAGTTGTCAAGTTCTCGCCGGATTGCAGTGACGAGGGTAGCAGTAAGCATTTTGGACGCCGGTCTCGTGGGAATATGGAGTGCTGCAGGGTTTGCTTTTTTTTTTTTTTACACTCTTCAGTCAGCTGCTTGCAATCCTCATGGGCTGTTTTCTTTTATCCCTCACATTCGGCTGCCAACACTGGCACTTTGTAAAAAGTTTCTGTCATTGCCCGGCCTGCCGGAAGCATCTCATACCACTCGTTATTGGTTCCATGTTTTTTCTTTCTGAAATGGACTGCGAGTCAATCTATCCTATCAGGAGTCGGCATCATGAGCCTGGATGAGTACATGGATGAAGGGAATGGGCGCTGCTGGTAGCCTTTAACTACAATGTGAATCTCGGACTCGTCTGGGGCCAACATTGGGAACGGGGATTCTCCACTCCAATGCTTAAGTAGGAACCGGCACACTTCGCACGACTTCCCCGCCGAGTCTCGGGCTTCCTTCACGGTGTAGTGTAAGTATCCGTCATCGAATACTGCGTTAAGTCCTTCCCGCGTGCCCGTCATAGCAAAACAGCGAGGGCAAACGGTTTGGGGTCTATCTTGAGGCTCCATGTCCTGCGGCATTGTCACCCACTGCAAGATACCTAGCGTGTCCTTGAATACTTGGCGTGGAAAAAGAGTGGCAATGCGCGTGGGAAATTGGTACGACTTGATAAGTTCCGAGCGCTGGTCCCGATGGGCCAAAAAGGGTGCGAGATGGTGAACAGGTGTGGGTGAGGTAACAGAATTAGGGAACCAAAAACAAGCGGAGTTGGCGGAAAGAGGTGGTAAAATATGTAGCTCTTTCCAGAGGGCGGGCGCCGATGCCCAGTCGAATTGGGTCACCTGCGCCCCCTAATTAGCGCCCAAGCCACAACAATGTCGACGACTTCCCCCCTGCAATCGGTTAGCTCCGTTAAGCAGGGACCATTCTTGTGGCAATCCTCTCCCTCCCTTTCTCCCACACGAAGACAGCGCTTTACCTGATTTTTCCCCGTGATGGCTTCCTTTCTTCCCAAAAAGGAAGACATCACTGCTAACCACCACTTCTTTCCTTGGAGCCTAGCAGTTCTGAATATTAAAGTGAATTCAAGTCGGAAAGTAGTTCGTTTACACCCACGAGTAACGTTTCACGTGCACCGTCGATATATCACAGCATCTCCCCAGACCGCGGCGCCCTCACGGTTCCGGCCTCCGCAATTGCCATAACAAGCCGCTTCTCCGCTTCATCCACACCATACCTCACTACCGGATCGCCACCACTCCGCACATGTTTAACCACCTGGTTCCCTGAAGCATTGCTACCGGTCCCTGCCAGCAGAGCAGTCGTGGCTGCTAGTCGCTCACGAGAATAAAACGCGTTAGCAATCTCGAGCGGGCTCAAAGAAAACGATCTCCCGAGTTTCCACCATCCCCAAAACAAGACCAGAGTTGCAACTGGACCCATGAGACTGATCACAACAGCTACCGCGAGGTTTGCTCGATGGGCCACGTATATCACTCGGGCCAGCTCGCTTGTGTACGCTACGCTTTGGGAGTACGGCGGTCCGTCCGACGCGGCGGCAACTCCCATGCGCAGGCCGATTTCTCGAAAATTGTTGAGCACGTCGTCCATTGGGTCGCCAAAGGCTGCGAATGCGCAGGCGGCGGTCCCTGAGACGGGGTTGGTAAGGTATGTGTTGGAAAGCAGGCCGGTGTTGTTGATGAACCAAGCGCGGGAGTTCTGGAAGGTCATCGTTGATGTCGAGGCGTAGAGGCTTGTGGTAAATCGCTGGATTGCTGAGAGGGTAGGAGAGGACGGAAGGCCTGTGGGGAAGTTTCTGGACGTGTTGGGTCAGTACTAGCCTCAGGCAAAGTCGGAAGAGCCATGTACGACTTACAAGGGCTTAATCACGGTGTCGTCCCTCCAAGAGCCAGATCGAAAGGTTATGTTGGCGCCGCTTAGCAGCAGGTTGTAGTTGACGCTGGCAGGGGCTAGGATGCATGTTTGGACCTCGAGGTCGCCCTCGCAGGCAACCGTGGGTTTCCTCAGCACGGTGACGTTGAGGAACCAACCCCTCCCATCCGCCCTTACGGTTATGGAAGATTGAAAAACGGTTGCTTGAAAGAAGGCGGCCCCGCCTGTGTCAAGGCTGTAGTGCTGTTGGCTAGTGGTGCAATTTATGTCAAAACCAAAAGCCGGAACAGTCATAGAGCAGTTGTCGCAGCTTGCTCCCGCGATTCTGATGGGATTTTGAGCTTGAAAGTCCCGAGCTACCTTGGCAAAACTCGGTGTGAAGACGACGTCGGAGGCGTCCCGGCTCTGGGAAATGCCCGCCCAGCTGTTATTCACGTTGTCGGTGATCTGCAAGTCCACAAGACCGGGGAGGAATGTTGTATCAGTCTCGACGAAAGACGCCCGTTGCATCAGCGGGCCGCGGAGGAGCGTGGTGGCCCCGACCAACAGGCAGACTGCGGTTTCCAATCGTTAGCGAGTTCTGGGTGGTGGACAGCGCAGGACGGACACATACCGACGCCAGTGAATACTCCTCTCCCATGGCGGAGTGCTGTAAGGGCGCCTATAACGCCATTGCCGCCAGCCCAGTTGTAGTGGAGGTTGCTTACACGCACACCCTCCAGAGCTTGGGCCCAGAAACTGACGATTACCCCCTCGGCAAAGGCGATGGAGAGGAGCGCGTTTCCCAGCGTGGAGGTGTATGCCAAGAGAACACCGGGCTGGCGGTTCCCTGACCATTCGCTCGTTGGCTTGCCGTCACTGAGCAGCACGACGGCAATCGCGGCAGCGGTGCCTGTGCATTATATCCATCGTCAATATGAATTACGTTTGAGGCTGTTATCACTGATAGGAATACTTACAGCATACGCTAAGCGTCAACGCACCGAATCCGACAAAAGGAAACCGGGAGACGAAGCCTGGCTTCCATATCTACCCGGACGTGTTGGGGTTGACGTCGCTTGACGGCACGAATACTACTTCAACAGCGGGGCTTGGGACTTTAACTCTATTCTCCATGGTTTTGGGCTGTTGAATCAGGGTCTGAAGCTCGCAGCCACGATAGCCAAGACACAATGGAAGCTATAAGTTACGCGACGGATAGCTGGTGGCTGGGTCCTGTGCTTGAAGGTAGCATTGCTGCATTGCACAACAAAAAGCGGCTGAACGCTTGAATCAATAATGGCGTTCCTATCTTCCAATCACCATTGTCGTGGTGGGACTCGAACAGGGGGCATCGCCGACGCGATTGGATACCGTTGCCTGGCACACAGACTATTGACTGTTGGTTGGAACGGACCGAGATGAGCTGTGCCGTCGGCTGACACGGGACCCTGACGAAGACAATGTTCGGGTGGTCTGCCTTGCCCCGAGCTGCCGTTGCGCCTTATTCCTTCAACACCAAGAAAATATTGATATCGTGGTATTGGCTGCTTTCTTTTGGCTTCAATTACTGCAGGAGCGTTAACAGGTTCCCCTCCACAAATGCGTCTGTTATTTCCCTCTGATGTGACCATCCGTCGAAAGTTCAGCCCATAAGATCCAACAGAATGCCGTGACTCAAAGACAAATACTCTCCCCATGATTCACAACCACAAACGTTGTCTCCCCTCCTTTCCCTTCACCCTTCTCCACTCCCCTAGCGAATTTCACACCCTGTCTCTGACAAGCATACTCCAACTGTCCCAACGTCTTCAAAACCTCGGACGGATCCGTAACAAAGGTGCCCCAATGTATTCCCATCGCGACCGTTTTCCTGCCCTGTCCCCCTTCCCCTCCCGCCGTCATCTCCCTCAAAACCCGAACCGCATCCCAAGGCGGCATGTGATTCGCCCCCATCACACCCGCACTATGTCTCGGAAAGGGACTCACACTATCCGGTAGCGGAACGAAGCTCTTCAAATAAGCAAACGTCGCTCCAACCGAAATAGGCAGCAACAACAAATCCGGCCGACCAATTCTGTCTCTGACCTCTTTAAACGCAGGGCAAGCTGGATACTCCTCTTCTTCTTCCTTCTCCTCATCCTCGTCCCTCACCGGCGGCCATTTAGGATCACGATGAAACTGATACCCCGTATCACCCCCAAAAAACACTCTTATCCCTCCTTCCCTTTCAACGACCCATCCGCTCCATAACGCCTCGTCTCTCGTCATCCCCGCCCGAGAGCTATTATGCTGGGCCGGAACGCACCACACCTTGACTTGGTCCCCCAGTTTGACTCCATCCCACCAGTCCATCTCCACTATTGCCGTCTCGTCATCAATCCCCATGGCCTTTAGCGTCTTGCCGTTCCCTAACCCAACGAAGAACCTAATCCCGCCTTTTTTATACCTCTGCCAGATTTTGACCAGCGAGGGTTGATCCATGTGATCGTAGTGGTTATGGCTGATCATCACGGCGTCTAACTCGTCCGGCAAGTCCTCTACCGCACAGGGAGGGGCGTATGATCGGACTGGGCCGGCGTATTGGCTCGGTGAGGCTCGTGCCGAGAAGATGGGGTCGAAGAGACATCTGAATGGTCTGCCGGGGTTTCCAGGGAGTGAGAGTTGAAGTTGAACCAAGGCGGATGCGTGGCCCATCCATGTCGCTTTTGCTTTTACTTGTTTTGGTAAGGAAAAGTCTGGGGTCTGGATGCCGAGTAAACGGGCGGCTTGTTCTCCCGGGTTGTTTGGGGTGGCCAAGTCGAAATTCGGCTGTGGTTTCAAAGAGGGATCAAGAGGCGGGAAGGAAGGTAGGTGGGAGAGAGCGAGGGAGATTGAGGGGTCGTCGTCTGCTCCCCAGGCGAAGGACGCCCAGATTTCGGGTTTGGTTGGTTTGTGCCACGATGGCCAGGGGTTGCGGAAGCTGGCTGGGGTTGGTTGGGATGGATTGGAAGGCGGCGGGGGAGGAACGGGTGAGTTAAGCCAGGCTGTGGGGAGGTAGGAGGACCATGATGATGATGAGGGGGTGGGATCGGGTGTGTTGGCGTAGACGTGGTGTGAGGGAGGGGAGGATGATATCGATTTCTCTTTCGGTATTTTTATTAGTGGAAGCATTTTTTAAAGATCTGAATGAGTTCTTAGTGGTTGGTGATGGTTGATTGAAAGTGAAGGTGGTGTCGAGATGGGAGTCGTCGGGCGGTGAAGAGGGAAAGGTGGGGCGGAAATTAATGACGTGTGGGTCTTCCTTTTGCCCAAAAATCATTGGATGCCTTTTTTTCTTCCAGCATCACTTCATGATTTCACTTGAATTAAAAAGCCATTATTCCATCGGGCTCATAACTTTTTTTTCTTCTTTTTTTTCTTGGTTTAACATTTAATAAGACTCATCCACTTTTGCCATGCGTTCTCGATTATCTTTCGGCATCAAAAACGATGACTTTTTACAACTTGAACCTCCTCCATTAATCCAACATTCCTCCCCATTACGTCCATATCTGTCCTGATGAGTCATTCATCCTTTAAAGAAGTCCAACAACACCGGCAACAGCTACCACAGCAGCGACAGCATATCCGGTCTCCCTGGGGGCACCGGCAGTGACAGCGGCACCCCGGCCGGAAGAAGAAGACGAAGCGGCGCCAGTGCCACCTGCGGCACCAGAAGTGGCGGTGGTGGTGGTGGTGGTGAAGCTCGAATCGGTCCCGGTAGGTGGAGCGGGAGAAGTGGTCGGGCCGGGTTCCACAAGCCTCCGGTTGGCTACACACTCGGCAACCTCAGTCGCCACAGCATCGAGGAGATGGGCTGCGTAGCCCGTGGCCCCCGCATCGAGGCAAACCGTGGCGACCGAACTGGCCTCGGTCTTGGCAGTGGCCACGAACGAAGACCACTGGCTGGTGAAGCTGGAGTAGGTGGTTTGGACGTCCTCGGGAAGGTCGGTGAGAGTCCGGTCGCCCAGCCGTCTGGCGCAGGCCGAACTGATCTCCTCATCAGTTGGTTCGAAGGATAACCTGCTGGTGGGAGCCTCGATGCGGGTTGAGAAGTACTTCTTTGTCGACTCGGCCTGATAGAAGCCGAGAATGGCGGGCACCGTAAGTTCCGGGTGCTTGAAGAACTCGCTGTACAACTGCAGGCATGGGCTTCCGGTGGTGACTGCTGAGCCAACCGAGGTAGGAGACCCGGCACTGGTAGCTGGGACGGAAATCGTCTGTGTAGGCAGCGCGACGCTGGTGGGCGGCACGGAGACAATATCCGTGACGGTAACCTGAGCCGCAGCAAGACTGGCACCACCGACGAGGACGAGATTGTTGAGATGCATGTTGGGCGATTATCAACGAGTGAATGGGAACTTGAAGTTGAGGTGAAGGCGTGGCGAGTGAGGCTGCACAGTCATGTTTACTTTGGCGAGAGTCAAGCCTTCTTAATACTAATTCTTTCGCGTCCCCAGGTTCTATCGCTTGAGTCTGAGCCCCTTGATGTCACCTTTTGTTGGTATCAACAACAAGAGAATCGGCACCAATATCGGAAGGTTAGGTAATCCCGCTAAGCTGGAATAGGATTAAAAAAGGAGGCAGATGACGACGACTCTGTGAGAAGTTTCTCAAATAAGCTTTTAGGCAACAGCTTTCGAGAGACCCCGATTGGCGAAATGCGACCCATTCCCACTTAACGAGCATTACGGAACCCGTACCGGACCAACAACGCCTTAAAACCGAACCGAATTGCTGACTGTCAAATCGCTTACAACCATTGGAACGTAGCATCACCATTAGGCATTAAAATTCTCCCATTACCGCAACAACTCCAACCGCCACGGCAGCAACAGCGGCTGCAACACAGCCCCGAGTCTCTTTTGCCCATGCTACTCCTCCACCGGTTGAAGTTGCGTTTGATGGAGTTGCACTGAGTTGGTTGTCATTCTGTTTGGCAACTCCGCCAGGAGCAGTTGTGACAGCTGCAACCGAATTGGACGTAGTATCCGCGCTCGGGGCGAGATCGCGCTTCCCGATATTCAATGCACTTGTGCATCCCTCGTAGTCGGTGGCAATCATCAACAAGACGTTCTCGGCCACGTACGATTCCGCCTCGACACAAGCAGTGGCGATGCTGCTGGCGGCTGGCGCGAGGCTTTCCCTCCACTTGGACAGCGCTGAGCTGTAGCTGTTCCAGGCTGCCGAGACAGAGTCTGGCGGTGTCGGCTTTGGCAAGGCGACGAGGTCAGAGCAGAAGGCGGTGACTACGAGACCTGGGTCGTCTCTCGAGTACGTCGTCGTCCAAGTCTCGGAAATCGTTGATCTCGCCTTCTCAGCCCAAGATGCGAGAGCCGGTGGTGCAGTCGGCGGTGCGTGCGCATAGAGCGAGTAGTATGCGCTGGTGCATTCTTCGTGATTCAGATTTCGTGTTGGGGTTTGTGCCGAAACAAAGCCGGCGAGGATTGCCAACACAGCGAGCAATGGAGCCGTGGACAGCAGCATGGTTGTGATTAAGTGATTAAGATTAGCGTATTACACGAGGACGGAAAGAAATGTGAGGAACTTGTGGCGCTCTAACGGCCGGGACGCGTTGATGGAGAGAGAGGAAGAGGCATGGTTCAAGTATTGCAGCGCCTGATGGGCAGGAAATTGTGAGCTGACGGTGGAGGCGTGATCACGGCCGGAATTGGCAGTTCCCCCTTTGTGTTCATTGGACGGCAGAACGCGATTTCCAGTTGCGGTTTGGCATTGCTGTCTTCACGATTAGCCCTCAGGGTTTATTTGTCGAGGGCCCCTGAGTTGAGGTGGAGACGACATAGGGTTGCAGCCAATTGAGGAGAAGGGAGCAAGCCACGTGCAAGGGTAGAAATGGGATAGCACATGCCTTAGGGGTCCAGGGTTGGTTTTCAAGGGCCATTTTTAGGATGGCTACGAGGGCTTACACGCGAGTTTGGTTCAAAACCCAAAACCAAGCTTTCATTTTACTGGGCACACCCCAAGCGTAGTTCACTAAACCCCGCTACCAAAATCCCCACCCCCTAAATTCGATTAGTGAAGTTCTGCCAAACCCCAGCTCTCAAACAACCCCAGCTCGCTCGTCTTACTTCGTTTAAGGAGAGCTCGCCGTCCTTGCGGACCTGCTTGGGGACAAAAAGTCGCAAGACATCCTAATAGCACAAAACAAATTAGCTAAATGAAAAAAAAAAATTGCGATAAAAAAAACCTTAGCATATATACCTTGCGCTCAATAATATTAAGGACGTTATTATGGTCGCAGTCCTTGTTTCTGACGGAAGTGAAAGCGACTTCGGGTTAGACGAAGGCGACAGGGTTCATTCGAGCTTGAATGCGCTGAAGCGAGCTTGGGCAGCGGGGTTTTGTGGTGGAGGTGGGGTAGCTGCAGTAAAAAATGGAAGCTTGGTTTTGGGTTTTGAACCAAACTCGCGTGTAAGCCCTCGTACAAGTAATGGCTAGGCTGGGAGAGGAAAAGCGGAGAGTGGAAGCCACGATAAGTGCTGACATCAGGGTGAAGACGAGGCGTGAGCATCACTTCCGTCGGCGGGTTGGATCCTTCGGGGAACAAGCCGATAGACAAGACGGAGCACCGCAATCATTCATCGAACTGCATCTGCGGCGCATTCACGGAAAAACAGGTCCGAGATGGAGTGTGCTGTCGACGTTGAAATAAGCTTCGACGCACACTTGGTGGGCCGCTTGTCGGCTACACCCGAACTGGGGATAATTCTGTGGATTCGCCCCGGGACCCCTGTTCTTGGTGGCAGAAGAGGGGACGGATGTGTTACCTCTTCGTCGGCCGAGCCATAGAAGGTGTCTTGTCATTTTGTGTTTCGCCGCTCCGGTACGACATTGTACAAGACCTGACGCCTTACACCGGCCTCGTCCAAAGCCTACACTGACTACCTCTTTTTCATGGACCTGTGATTTCCATCTGACTTGTTGGGAGTGCACGGGATGATGATTGCTTCATACGGAATCCTCATCTTTGTCCTACGGCCGAGATTTCTCAGACTGTCTAATATCAGCTTGTCTTGGCATAGCGCCCATCAAGATCTCTTATCGTCAACACCCTCGACTTGATCCGATTTTGTGAGGGGAGTTGTTGTAATCTCCCAGAATCGCACAGTCTCAAGATGGCCTACCCCGCGTGTCAGCAGGATTGTGTTTCTTTCTCGGACCGGAATTAGTCGGACCTACCCGTGGGGTTCCTCCGGCACATCCGTTGCTTACCTACCTGGAGTTATAAAAGCCCGACGACGTCCCCTTCAGGACGTCATTTTACTTCAACCTCAAACGGCCACTCGGGATTAGTCTGACAACCAAAATGGGCGACGCATCCAAACCCGCTTCCTCTTCGTCCCCTGCAAAGGCGCCCCCCTCCCTGGAAAAACCCCTCTCCAACCTCCCACAACCCCACCGCTACGTAACCGGCCACAACCCCTCCGGCCAAGCCGTAGTCCACAAGCACAACCCCTTCGTCTGGCAGCCCTACGACAACGACAACCTCGCCTTCTCCGTCGCCTACACAACCAATCAATTCCCGGCCGACCTCAACAACGACGCCGACGTTTCCGCCCACGAAACCCTTTTAGCCTCAGGCAACCTGGGGCTCGTGAACCCAAAGGGCACGGTCCTCCGCTGCGTTGACTTCGCTCCCGGGTATGCCTGCGGCATGCACCGCACCCAAAGTTTAGATTACGGTATCGTCATCGAGGGAAACATCGACATGGTGCTGGACAGCGGGGAGAGACACAAAATGAAGAGGGGGGACGTCGCCGTGCAGAGGGCGACGCAGCACCAGTGGGTTAATACCAGCGAGACGGAGTGGGCGAGGATGATGTTTGTGCTGCAGGACTGCAAGGAGCTGAGGGTCGGCGGGGAGGTGATGGGGGAGGACTTGGGGAGCAACAGCGGGTTGCCTCCCAGCGGGAATTAAGTCTGAAGGAGCGCCTCTATACAAAGACCAGGGGGTGTTTATTGTTCTACGAGTAATTGTGGTTCGACCACTCTGAGATCTTACAATGATACACGGAATGTAGAACTTTGGACGAGACCATTAGAGTACTTTTACATCATCAAATTTGTGTTTATCTCATGCGGCGGCTTATTTCGGAAATTATGGCGCGCTCGAGTCTTTGGATCAATTAGTGCAGCGGGCAGGTACCTATCTATGTATTGGGTGAATTTTTTATTGTCTGTTGGTTGCGGTATTTAGCGATTCAACGAGACCACTCTCATTCTCAGTATCCCTCATGGACGTATATACATAAAGGTACAGTAGTACCTCTAGCTATACCACGCATTCTTCCTCAACTTGGTCATCTCAGCTTCGCTCCCCGACGCCAACCGTGCACGGCCCGAACAATCCGCCCTGATCGCAACCCGTCTTTTCCAAATCGACTTCTGGATCTTGACGCCAGACTTTGCGCCCAGCTCCCCATCCGCCTTCGAGTTCCACGCCAACAAGATCAACTACCGGGTCGAGAAACGGCATCCAACTCTTGCCGAATGCTACCGCCGGCCCTACGGCAGCTTCTGATGGAGCAAAAGGAAAGATTAGGCTCGCGTCGGTGATATTGCTCTGCAGGAAATCGCTTTCTTTTGGCGACGCAACGATGGCAGACGGAATCCAATGTGCCACAACGGTGCATGCGGTAATCCAGGTCTTGACGTCACCTCCGCGGCCGCGGTAGGGGATAGATGCATTGAAGAACAACCCAAAGGAGGTGTCGTTTCCATCAAGGGTCAGGAAGTTGTAGCCAAACGAGTTGTCTGATGTGTTCCAAGCTTGATTTGTCCAACCTCGCACGTGGCCAAGATCGCCTTCGCATGCCTGATCTCCCAAGCAGTTTAGTCCGGACGTATCAAACATGACACGGCCGTTATTCTCCTCGGCAAGGCGGTCAGGCGCCGTTTGAAGACTTTGACTGTGATATCTCCGAGCGATGCAACGACCAGAATCTCGTATATCTTGGCTGCCAGCTGAAGCAGATTCTTGATCGAGTCGACAGACGCAAGGTCAAAGACGCCGAGGGTGGTAGTGGCTTTTGCCGTTTCGAACCAGTCAGGCCCTTTTTCCTCGAACCAGAACCATCGCCGATGGCTGATGAAGACCAGGAACACGCTGATCGACAAGGGCGGAACGTGTACCAGAGAGGTCCAAATGCGGCCCCAGGTTCCCTGATGGACTGCTTCTCCCGCTGAAACTTCACCAGAGCGGTCTGCCTGGCCAAACTCGACATATGGTTGCTTGGACAAGGGTTTGAGCTCGACGGTTGATGATGCCATTCAAGTCGTAAATCGGAACGGGACTGGGGTTTAGTATCATAGGAGATCCAAGGGCGGTTGAGTGACAAAGACCTCTTGGTTTTAACAGCTTGCAGGATGCAAATGAGAATTAGAACCTTGCATGCAACAAAAGTTTGTCAGATAAAGATTGAAGGGTTAGATTTGTGGCAGGTGGAGATGAGAATTGCGCGGTTCATGATGGCATGATCACAGTGTTCCTGTCACTCGCGTTTTCCATCTCGATGACTGGCAGTTGCTACCTGCCGCGGGCAATACAGCAGCGTAGATAACGGAGATCAGGTTTGAATTGTGTCTCAGCTGTTGGGTGGACTATTCCTTCAGATCATTCAACTCTTTTGATGATTATTGTGTTGGTACTGTGCGCCCTCTAGAAGGGCCAAAGCAAGTCAGAGACGCCTGTCGGACGGTCATGGCTGAGGGAAAGCTCCAAGCAGAGACGACGGGTTCGGCGCTAGACTAGTTGGAGTAGTTCTCATGTTCTGCATAAATAAGACACTATATCAGCAAAGCCCGGTCAGCCAACTAGAAATATTCAGGAAAAACCAGCCGAGAGGATGAAGATCTGTGCAGGCTGACTGCCCATCCGGACTGTCGCATTGTAACTTAATGCACAGTCGTTGATGGTTCGATCATCTGGGTGCCGATCTTGAGCATAGTGAGCACAGATCCGTGCGAGCTTATGAAGAATGTCGTATTAGGTAGCCCGCCGTCGTAAGTCATGCTGACATCTGGACAAGATGTCTTATCCCTGCCATGCAGTCCCCTTGCTGAACCACAACCGGATACCTGGGCGGTCTGCTGCAGCTTTTAATCATCACACTCTGGACGGCATAAATGGTCAGTAATGCTCAGATCATAAACATCAGTATTATGAAAGACTTACCTATTAATATCCACACCGCAGAAAGATAAAGGCTTTGGGCCGGCTTGTGCCTAATCTGACAGGCGCGCAATCGTTGAGGATGCGTTTGTCCGGATGGCGGTCCTGGGCGTTGTGGATTCTGATCCGGGCGAGCTGATAGAGGATGTTGCAGACATCATGTCCAACGGAGGGGTATTATTAATGGATGAATAAAACTATATAGAGAATTGACTGCAGGTGTGGTATGTAGGAGAGCGCAACTTTACTGGATTCCCTCAAGACATCGTGTATATATATGTCAGATTCCATGGTCTGGTCTCCGTTGACAGATACACTCCGGCAACACAACTGACCATGCCCCCCTCCAATGGCATGCATGTTAAACGTAAAACGATCAGGCAGCAAAAGAGAGGACGGAGAGAATGCAGCAAATGTGATATTTGATACCGAGGATAAGGTTCTTGGCGATTACTAGTCATTCTGTGTTGCTGCGAGGCAGATCACGGCTTGTATGTGTGCGTCTGGTCTCTCATCGTTATGCCCCACGCCTCCCCCCTCCCCCTCTTCCTCTGCTACGGATGAACAGATTAAGCCATATTGGCTTGGTCGTTGTCCTCATAGTCTGAACAGAAGAAAAAAACACACTAGATTAGTATAGTTCGAATAAATACCGCAGAGCGATCTTAACGAAGTAGGTGGTGCTTACCCAGGAGCAGCCAAACTGCCGCCAGGTAAAAGACGGCCGCAGCTAGTCTCCAGCCTGCATGGCCTCGTTCGCGCTCTTGGCGCAGTCATTGATGATGCGATCCTCTGAGTGACGATCTTGTGCGTCGTGCACGCGGATGATGGCTAGATTGCACAGAATGTCGTAGATATCCTGTCCGCGGACGTCGCCAGCTGATGGAGAAGGAGGAGGTCTGTCAGCACCAGAACGGAGATGATTTATAGCAGAAGAGAGATATGCAGATACGCACAGTAGCGACGGGGGAAGATGACAGTGCGAGCACGCAAGGGAACTCCAATTGATGTTAGTTTATCATGTCCGAGGAGGTTTGAATGTCCTTCGGACGGAGCGGGTGTCAATTAGCTTACGGGCGGCAAAGCTGGGACGGACTTCGATGGGGGTCGACATCTTGTCTGATGGTATGACTGAAGATTTAGGAAAAGGTCGATGTGAGGTGATAAAGGGATAGTAGGTGAGAAGAGCAAAAGCTAAGGTAAGGTGCCCAGGTAATAGATGGATAAGAGTGAGAGATAAGAAGGATATTGGTGGGTTTCCGAAGATCAGAGCGATTCGTAAGTTCGATGTCTGGCTTGACGACGGAGAGAAAAAGAAAGAGGAAAGAATTGAGAGACATGTTGAGATTATATACCTGTACTGCGGTACAAATTCTCGGACTGCAGCGGCCATTCTATTGTCAACTGCGGCGGCGACCTTAATATTCTGCTGCAACGGTACGTTATTGTCCAAGGGCAGCAGCGGGTCATTGAATCCAACATCATCCCATGAGAAATATGAGACTGCGACGGGTCCAGGAAGTGGGTACCTAGGAAGGTGTGCCAAATCGACTAGAGAAGCAGGAAAGGAGTGACCGCCCGACCCCAAGCTTAACCAGGCCGACAATGCCCCTCGAACAAACAAATATTGCCAACTGCCGTTGCCCATGCCCCATACTATCCAAAAATCAAATACAAAAAATAAAGAAGAAAATGGAAGCCAGAGGGATAGAGCCCCGACCCCGCTCTTCCAGTGATACACAGTCCAAAAGCCGGTTTGTATCTCCTGCTTCCATAAATCTCTTACAAGCTGCCCCAGGGTTCTTTTGTTTTCTACTCCTAAATGCCCACGCCGATATCCAAAAGCCAACAAGAAAGTGAGAGAGCCACAGGGAAAGAGCACCGATCCCGCTCTATCAGTGATACACAGTCCCCCAAAAAAAAAAAAACGGGTTTTATCTCCTGCATCTTTGTTCTACCCCTAAATGTCCATGGCGATATCCAAAAGCCAACAAGAAAGTGAAGAAGAAGCCACAGGGAAAGAGCCCCGACCCCGCTCTTCCAGTGATACACAGCCAAAGAACCGGTCAGTATCTCCTGCTTCTGGGATGTTGTTGTTGCCTCAGAGCCAGATGGTGTCGATGAAGTGGACAAGACTGGTGTCCTCATCATCAGTGTCGGTGTTGTAGTTGGTGTTGTAGTTGGTGTTGTAGTTGGTGTTGTAGTTGGTGTTGTAGTTGGTGTCGTCTTCGGTGCTGTTCAGAATGGCCCAGATCCCATAGGGATCGACGATGGCGGTGATGGCCCCTTGATTCCATTCCAAAAGGACTTCGGTGACGTGCATGAAGAAGGCCCAGGCTTCCAGGTTGCCGGCCTCTTCAGACTCCTTGATGCTGTTGACCAAGTCGTTGTAGATCCTTGTGTCGCCGTGGTGGTCTTGAGCATAGGCGAGCTCTTTGGCGGCAATTTGAGCAAACTCGTCGTGTAGAGATGGGTGCTGCTTGATGCTGATCCCGCCAAGATGAACCGGAAAGTCCACTGCCCGATAGCGGTCGGGGACCGCTGGGGCGGGGAACTGCCACACGGGGACAGATCCATTGAGGAAGCATGCCTCAGGGAAAAAAGGTGGGAGGACTTGGAAAGACATTTTGATGATGTTTGGAAGTGGTTTTTGACGATTGTTTTGTTGTTGTTGCTCTTGTTGCTGTTGGTTGAAGTGTGAACTGAAGACTTGATGAGGCCAAGAGGGCTGTGATCAGATTTGTGACGTTGAGTAGAAAAAGGAAGGTAAGGGAAGAGGAGGCAGGCCTTCAATATATAGACGAAATCTCTTGGGATTAGGCTCTGGGAGTGATTTGACACTTTTCCGTCAAACTCTAAGAACTACAGCAAAAACATGCGCACTCGGAAAAGTGTTGATCCTTTTGGCTTAAACTGAAAGCCAACTCGTGTTCTTCAGACCGTGGTACTCTAATTTCAGGTTTTGATTACCTTTTGGCTGACTAGTCATCGGAGGGTTCCATTGGAAACCACCGCCACTTGGAAGCATCTACGGATACCCTCGAAATAAACTTCAATATGCATGTGTGAAATCGAAATGAAAGCAGCAACCTGTCAAAAAGATGGTCCATAACGACACCGTCGAGAGCCTCTGCGAGCCGTGGGCCGCCGGGAATTACGAGGTCTTCATGTTTTTTCTATACGTCGTTGAGCTCCTCTTTGGTAAGTACCTATCCACCATTTGATATCAGTTTGCATTCCATGCCTTATCTATAATTGCTCACTGCCCGTGATATTTCCACAGCCTGGAAAGAAGAAGCAATTACCGTTGGCGAGATTGCCGAGGGCGGTACCTGGATTTATTTTTAAGGGCGGGTTGTTAAAGGAATGGCTGGAAAAGCTGTTTCCTTACCTTTTTTTTTTTTTTTTTTTTTTTTTTGGGTTGCGGCTCTACCCACTGCTATCTCGATAGATAGAGAACAATAAGACGAGATAAAAGTAACCAAACTAGAGACAAGTCAGACTCACTTCTTAGGGCGCATTTCGTTTTTCTCCAAGTTCATTGTGTATTTCTATTCCGTCATAATAATTCCTCTTATCATCCCAGTCATCTTCAAGGTTTTATACCTTTTGACGAAAAGAAGTGGAACGTTTCAAACTTCACATGGAATAATGTACCCGTGGATGGCCGGAGGGCGGGTGGAAAAAGCACAGAGATGCACGAGTATCCAAAACACGCGGCAACGATGAGTCAGAATTTACGTGACGGGCAACAAAAGCCCATGACGCATCTCAAGTTTGGGTTTCCAGTATGACTGCGTTTGAACTTCAAATGTTGATGAGTCTTGAGATGAGCAGAATAATTCCTGCCAAGAGAAGACGTTGGAAAGATGCCGACGATTTTCCGCGGCCAGGAGCTGATCTTTGGGCGCCACTTTTAGTCGACCTGGTGGCCTGTGCTGAGATCCACCACTGAACCAAAGCTCCACCGAGCGCCGGGGATGCAGCTGTCGCAAAGGCAAGCAAGCCACTGATGCTGGACGGTTCGGCACTGACGTCTTTGCATCTGACCGAGCTGAGCTGTTTCGACTGTCCCAATTTTCCAAGAAAACAACAGGCTCTTCGATATTTGCAGCTTTTGAACAAACAACACGCAACAGTAGTAACTGCCAACAACAATAGCTGTTTTTGACGACCCAAAAATGGCCATCACCAGAGCTGCACAGCTGGCCGTGGTGCCGAGGATATTAAGCACCCCCGCGACACGCCAGCTACTCCGCGCAGAATCATCACCACTCGCCCTCTCGAGGGCAGCACAAGCAGCAACATTGACAGCACAACGCACTCAACCCCGACGTCTCATCCACACCACCCAACCAAATGCCTCTAACGGCGGCGGCGGCGGCGGCTCCCTGCCCCCCACCTACTTCCAAAAGTCAAGCTCCCTCCCCATGAACACCATCATCCGCTTCGTCCCCCAGCAAACAGCATGGATCGTCGAGCGCATGGGCAAGTTCAACCGCATCCTCCAGCCCGGCCTCGCAGTGCTCATCCCCTTCCTCGACCGAATCGCCTACGTCAAGTCGCTCAAGGAAGTAGCCATGGAGATCCCAAGCCAGAGCGCCATCACAGCAGACAATGTCACTTTGGAGCTCGATGGTGTCCTCTACACCCGTGTTTTGGACGCATACAAGGCCAGGTACCTCCATCCCCTTAGTCCTTTTTGCCTCCCTTTGTCCCCCCGCTAACTCGCTCTCCTCCAGCTACGGAGTCGAAGACGCAGAATACGCAATCTCCCAACTAGCCCAAACTACGATGCGCTCCGAAATAGGCCAACTAACCCTCGACCACGTCCTCAAGGAACGCGCCGCGCTGAACGTCAACATAACCCAAGCGATCAACGAAGCAGCCCAAGCGTGGGGCGTCACCTGCCTGCGCTACGAAATCCGCGACATCCACGCGCCCAAGCCCGTCGTGGAAGCGATGCACAGACAAGTCACCGCTGAGCGATCTAAGCGCGCAGAGATTCTAGACTCCGAAGGTCAGCGGCAGTCGGCCATCAACATCGCGGAGGGTCACAAGCAGAGCCAGATCCTGGCGTCTGAAGCTGCCCGCGCGGAAAAGATCAACGAGGCGGCCGGTGAGGCCGAGGCTATTATGCTCAAGGCGAGAGCTACGGCTGCGGGGATTGAGGCTGTTTCCAAGAGCATTTCCGACGGTAAGAGCGCCGCGCAGAATGCCTTGACTTTGTCTGTGGCGGAGAAGTACGTGGATGCCTTTGGGAGACTGGCCAAGGAAGGAACGGCGGTTGTGGTGCCGGGGAATGTGGGTGACATTGGCGGCATGATTGCTACGGCTATGGGTGTTTATGGAAAGGTTGCCGAGGGTCAGGCTAAGCACGCTGCTAAGCAGGAGGAGAAGGAGAGGGAGAGGGAGAAGAAGGAGTACAAGGGTACGAGTGTGAATGATGTTTATGGGAAGCAGTGAGAGTTCAAGAGAGAAGAGGAGGGGGAAGGATAAAAATGGATAAAGAGGGAGGGAGCAAGAAGAGATGGCATTTTTTTTTTTTGGAACTGTATCAATTTCACCCTTAGAAGGATAAAAAGGGGGGCAAAAAAGGAGATCGAAAACAACGCCATCATCACGTTAGCGAAAACTGGATGGAAGCATGGGAGTCTCGCAGGGAAAAGAACCCACTCAGTGTATTTCTACTTTCCACTCCATGAATTAGAGAAGAAATATATATGACATGATTTGAAACAAGAAAGACAGTAGTAGACAGTAGTAAATAATGACACGCCTCCCAAGGTTTTATCTAACTATATTATCCATGGAAGAGAAAGAAGAAAAAAATTGCTTCACACACCCAACTCCCCTCCAACGACATCCAACGCCTCCCTGATCAACCTCAACACCTTATCATCCCCTGCCGTGCCGGCAACCTGGATAGCACTGATCAACAAGGGATACAACCTCAACAGATGTTTTCTCGTCTCGCTATCCACATTGGGCGCATCTGGGATAGCGTCCGGCTCGGATTTGAGATCCACTAGACTCCTCAAAATCCTGGCGAGTTCCTTCCTCTGCGACAAGGGCTGCGGCATCCTCCCCCGCAGCGGTTGGTCGGCCACGTACGCCCTGATGGACAGAGCGCACCTCAAGATCAAATAAGGAGCCGCGGTGCGTGCAAGACGAACGTATAACTCGTGTGCCGCCGTTTCTTTTCCTTTGTCTGTTTCTGCGTCTGCGTCTGCTCCTTCTTCGGGGGTGTGGTGCACCTCCACCAAGGCAAACAATTCATCCAGACAGACCTCGCTCATCAAACTCCGTTTGGTAGGCAAGGGATCGATCGTCCTTCCGTGGCGTTGTTTATACAGAGAGGAAAGTCCGACCACGTCCGAGACCGCGGTGCCGTTGCCGTAAATGACTGACGCCTCTGCCGGTGCGGGCGTGTGGATGATTGAGGTACGAAAAAGGCCCTCTGCGTATGCTTTTCTCGTGGCATCGAGGATTACTTCGGCGCCCAGGGAAGGGATTATCAGGTCGCGCAGTTTGCGAAACGACAAGATGTCAAAGTCTTGGTCGTCTAGGATGTTTGCGCCCGAGGGGAGGTTGTCAAAGTCTGCCGAGATGATTCCGTTCGCGATGGAGATGATTATTTCCCATATGTTTTGGATTACGTTTCGGGGGAGGTCCATTGTGCGGATATGAGGGAGGGTAGCTTCGAGAACGGCAAGCGAGCATTTGGTTGCTTCCCTCCAGGGGTACGTTGATCTCGTGACGATTTTGAACTGGTACTTGAGGACGACGGGTTTGGCGAGTGCAGTCAAGGCCGTGGCGAATGATTCGGTTTCGTAAATGTCTCGCTCGGCAGAGTTCTTGATGATGAGGTTCTGAAGGATGGACATGCTCTCCTTTGACATGGCGACGTAGGTGCGTTTCTCTGCTGCTGCCTTGGCCGCGTCTTCTTGGGCAAATGCTAGAGATACAAACTCGGCGACCTGGGTGATCATAGCAGACGGGACGCCTTGCAAGTCTGTGCGGACCATGCGGAATACTTCCAAGATCTTTCCCTGAAGAGGTGTGACGTACTCGATGTCACTGGCGTATGCTCCAGGCGTGGCATGTTGCATGGCATCGCGGAGGAGAGTAAGCATGCGACGGACTCTTTCGACGCTAAAGTCCTTCTGAATCAATCCGTAAAGCTCCAACAGTGCTTCCACCCAAACTAGGAGACATTTTTGGTTGTCGGATGATTTATCGTCCTTTCCATCCTTGGCCACGGGGATGCCTTGAGACCAAAGGTCCCAGGCGAGATCGAGGCTTTCCTTTCCGACTTGTGGCTTGTCCTGTTCTGCGCATCGGTGAAGGATATCTCGGACAGCGCTGTAAGCAGCGGCGTTGATGTCAAGGACCTTGAATCCTAACAATGTCCTCAAGTGACCTAGGAGATCTTTCCAAATCTCGGCAAAGCTTTTATGAGCAGTCAAGACGCTGAGGTAGGACGCGAAGAGGCTCGAGACACCACCGATGACCACTATTGCCGTGTCTTTCCACTCCTCTTGGCCAGTGCCCTTGGCGGAGGGCCCACTAACCGCCTGGAGCTCGCTGTCAATGGATGAAAGAAGTCTGAAGATGACCGATTTCATGCAAACAGACCAAGCCTCCGGGCTGAGACTGTCTCCATATGCAGACATTATCCGCATAAGAGTTTGGATGGCACCTAGGGAGGTCAGCAATTGTTCCCCAAAAATTTGAAGCGAGAAGGAAGCTTACTGTTCCTGAGTTCCAGTCTTTGATCAGTGGCGACAGAAGTCAGTCTCAGGAGAAGAAGCATCCACAGCGCTGCGCCAGATCCCTTGTTGGAGGGTTCGGCTGCCAACTTCTTGAGTTCTTCATCGCCAGGCTGCTGGATCATGTCTTCTGTTATGGACATGGACCGGCCCTTTCCAGAAAGGAAATCCGAGATGGCCCAGAAGAATGTCACAGTCTACTTTAGTCAGGAAGAGCCCAAGCCCGCGAGGAGGGAGACAACTCACAGTTAATGCGACATTTAGCTCATCGTCTTGGGTACAAAATTTGTAAAGGGTATCGACAAGGTTAAGAAAACAAGCATTAGGCAAAGAGGAGAGAAAATCAGAGCATATTAGTTGTAAGGAGGCAAACGACGGTCGGATAAGCTTGACGGAGCGCGTCAGGAGGACGGACCGTTGGGAGGCGGCACCCTGTTTGGGCTCGGAAGCAAAAGTTTTGTCGACGAAGATGGTGTCAATGATCTCAAACGTCATCTCCCAACCACATACAAGCGTCTCGCCGCAGTTTTCCAAAAGACTTTTGAGCCCATCGAGGATTATTTTGTGAATATCGACATCAACGGCGTGACTGCTGACGGATACATCGCGATTGGGGGCTTGTAGTGGCAAAAGAGAGTCTCTGAAGGCCTCAAGAAGACGTTTCTGGATCTCGCCCCGGGGCTCTTCGGGTTGAGACGCGACAGCAGTGGCAGTCTCGAGCAGAATCCGCACAAGGGTTTCCGCAGCACGAGCCCTGACGGGGCCAGTGTTCAGGGTCGAGCTGAGTGCGATGATCAGCTCGGATATCAATGGCGTCCATCCTGAAACATCGGGGCCGTAGATCAACAGACGCTCAATGTTGATAGAAGCAAGATCGCCCAGCTTAGCCAAGGCAAACTGATCCTCCTGGTTTGGCCCGTTGAGCGCCGTTGACGAGACGCTCATTACCCTCTTATGCGTAAATGCGGGCGTCTTCAGTTGGTTGGCTGAGGGGGGAGATTGTGGACGACTGTTGGGCTCAGAAGGGGGCTCTGCGCGTTTGGCGAGGAGACCGCAAACCGCTCCAACGACCTCAACGAAGGCTTGATTAGGAAAGTCAACTGTGCTCTCAAAGAGACGAGAAGCAGCAGTTTCGACAGCACGAATCTCGGTGCCAAAGTTTGCCAGCAAAACCGTGGCCTCGTGCTCTGCAGTGGCATCTGGCCCCTTGGCGGCCAATGGAGTTCTCCCCGCCGTCTTACCGGACGAGAAGAGAACAAAGTCGGCTTGCTGCAATGTCTCGAGAACGATGTTCCACGAAGCTGACAATGTCGGGCCGAGGGCAATACCAAGGTTGAGGAGAGCTCTTAGACACAGCAGGTTCCGGGTATTAAGAGTAGCAGCGCTAGGATCGATAGATACCTGTCTAGGTTTCTCAGGGCCAACTGTCGGGCTGACGAGACTTTCCACACTCAGTAGCCCTCGCGCATTACTGAAAATACCACTGGGGGTCTCAACAGGCGTTACTGGTTGCCGATTTGTACCAGAGTTGAGGCATGCAGTGAGAACATTTGGAGGGACCGCTGCCTTGCCAAGGGTGGTGAGGAAGGCATCTCTCGGTGTGGTCAGCTGCAAGAGACCGGCGACATGAGTGAACTTTTGAAACGCCCTGACAAGGCCGTGATAATACTCCGAGTCCAGAGCAGCGAACAAGAACGTTGAACACGTGGTTAAGATTGCTGGCCAACACTCATCGATGAATGCTGCACAGACCTTGACTTCAGCATGGAGAGGGTGGTTCTCGAGCGTCAAGGGATTGACTGGGACGGGATTCCTCTTGAAAGATGATGAGCGTTCCAAATTCTTGTCGCCAGGATCAAGCTCAGCTTGTGGAGCTGGTGAGTCGCGGCCAGCTTCCTGCTTTGAGCTCCGTTTCCTCCGTCCATCACTGGGAACGGTAAGGGGGAGGATAAACTTGGCGAGACCCTCGGAGAGTGAAGTGATGCATGCAAGCGTAAGGCTGTAGATGTATGACTCGGGGATGGAAGGGGGATCCGTTTTGTCCAATTGGTCGATGCATGGAACACGCATGGTACTCCATTGGGTGCTGATACCGGTGTTGTGGCCATCAGAGCTGACGCCACCCGAAATAATGCCAGTGACGCCGCTTGCCTCCAGCATTGCTTGGTCGGTTGAAGACCCCATGCCAGCATAAGGGTCCGCTACCGGAATTGTGGATTGATGACCGAGACCAATAACCACGGGCCTCTCAGTACTGACGCGCACAAAGGTGGCCGTCATGTTCTTGAGAATATCTTTTCGCCCGTCATCGGCATCGTAAATCATAAATATGCGCCTGAGTAACGCGTGGTCGGCAAAGACGCCCCTAAATACCTCCATGCACAGTGCGCGTTTCCACAGGGCGGTGTCCATGTCCAAGAGGTGAGTGAGAATCTCAAGTGCCTCACCACTCTCGTCGGGGAGAATGGATAAATGACGACGAAGGAGCGTGTACAGTATTCGTACAAGCCGAACGCTGGTTGCAAAGTTGGGTTTACCCCGAAGTGCGCTGATGATAAATGGCATAACCCTAGTACGTAGAATATCGGCCTGCTCCGGATGCGCAGAGAAGATGGCGGCATGGTTCGTCAAGACAGACTCGATCAGCTCCAACCCAAACGTTTGAGGTAGACCGGAAAAGCGCAGATATTCCGGCCTTTGGCCTTCGGTCAAGAGACAAATATCATTAAAGAGCTGAGCGATAGTCAGTATTTCACCGGAGTGCAGGCAGCGAAGGGATACATACCCTCCATGCATCCATGGCTGCAGCTCTCAAACGGATGGTACCATCTTGGACAGGAACCTCTCCAACAGGAGACGAGTCTGTCCCTGGTTTGTCCTCAACAACCACCTTGTCGAACACAGAAACCACAAGCTGCTGCAAAGTGGCGGCCGAGGTGTTGTTGACGATGGCATTTTTGCTGGACTGCAGGATGAAACAGACATTAAGTGCGGTAACCAGCAGCTCGCCCTTGACGTCAGAGGCATAATTGGACAGTAGTGATGGGAGTGCTTGAAGAATCTTGAGCTGAACATCCAAGCCTGCCGAGGTGGCTTGCTGCAATGCCTCGAGAACCTGACTTAACCTCGATCTCGGAAGCGCTCGGGCAACAATGAGACGCTGCAAACAGACGATGGCGATTCCCGTGAATTTGGCATTTTTGGTCCCGCAGGCAATGATGAAGGGGTTGACAAAATTTGGTCGTTGGGAGAGTTCTGCTGCAGTGTTAGTTTGAGGTCAGGGGCAGCGGCAGGTACAGTACATGCAGGGGAAGCTCATGTGGAGCCCAAAAGCAGTAAACATACCATCGGATATTTGAGCTTCAGAAGGTGCTCTTAAAGATTTCAATTCCTCAAGGGATTTTTCAGCGGCCTGAGAGCGTTCAACAGTTAGAGGATGGGCTCTTAATTCCAAGAAAAATAAAGGAAAGAGCATGTACCTGGCGGAGGTCATTGTGTTTCCGTTTGCTCTCCTGAATGAGATTGGCGAGCTCTGACGCCAAAAGTTGAGAGGTCATGGTTGCATTTCGAAAAGAAAAGTGTTTAATATTGCAGCGCGTATTAAAGTTAATTTCAAAGCAACGATTTTCGGTTGAGAAAACAACAAGGGTTGGGTGCTGCAGGTACTCAACGCCCGGTGTTGTTGAAGCTGGAGATGAATGGGATGATATGGGTTCGTTGTCCTGCGTGCTGAAACAACCAACCAACAGCGACAATGTCCACTGAGCGCAAGGATGCCAAGCAAAGGGAACACATGACTAAGCAGAAGCAACAAGCAGCCAGGGGCTTCACCGCCTTTGTTTGTCCCTCCCATTTTACCCCACCATTGGAAGCTGCTCGGTTCTTGGCCCTGCCCCTCATCGGGTCACAGAGGGGCTATGTATAGGTGCCCACCGTCTGCCCGTCTGCCCGTCTGCCGCCCACAGTCAGGTCCACCCGCATGACGCTTTGGCGGCCTTCTTCCCTTTGTTGAACAAACTTGCGCCGAACACGTTATAAGCAGCCTTGATATTTCTGGTGCGCCAAAATTGCCCTCGGAAATCATCGACATGGCGGTCGCTCAGGTTCCCCGGAACTTTAAGCTCCTTGCCGAGCTGGAGAAGGGCGAGAAGGGCATGGGTGCCGGTATGTGTTTTGGACGCTGCTGGCTGCAGCCTTCCATCTGGGTGCATTCGCTGACCATGATCTCTTGTTTGCTCTAGGCGCCTGCTCCTATGGTCTCGAGGACCCCGAGGATATTCTCATGACGAACTGGAGAGGAACTATCTGGGGACCCCCTCACGTATGAAACCCCCGTTGCCGTTCCGATCACCCTGTCGCCGCCCGAGTTGACAATTGTTACTGTAGGGCCACCACGAGAACCGAATCTACGAGCTCAAGATGGAGTGTGGTCCCAACTACCCCAAGGAGCCCCCCGTTTTCCACTTCGTCAGCCAGATTAATCTCCCCGGTGTCAACGGAACCGACGGGAAGGTTGACCCCAACGCTGTTGCCATTCTCCGTGACTGGACTCGCATCGCCGCCGAGCTCGCCAAGAACCCGAGGCCCAAGGAGGATCCCCTGAGCTTGGAGACTGCTCTTATTGCGATAAGAAAGTAAGAAAAAGGACAAATATTTTGGGCATATGCGGTTGCTGACATGGGTTGAACAGATACATGGACGAGCACAAGAAGCTTCCCCAGCCCCCTGAGGGATCCAAGTACCCCATCTACAAGTAGAACTATGGGCTGGGTAATAAATGCGTACTAAGGAATTTTTATCAGTGGATTTTGCCAATTGCTAATTATTGTGCACTCGCGTTAGTTGTTGTTCGGGCGGGGTTATGGGCTTGGGCGTTGGGCGGTGAAGGTATGGGAAACTTTGGCACGGTGATAGCCGTTGGGTTGGAACCAGAAAGGAGATGATAATTCGCTATAACACAACACCAGTGGAAGAATTTTAGAAACGAATTCCCAACTTCTTCACAAGCTCCAGCTGATATTCTTTTAATTGACGCACGTGACTTCGCGTAACCTTGTTCGCGTTGCTTTTTAGGTGCCAAGACGATTAAAATCGTCGGGGTCTCCAACCGTCCACTGCCAGACCCGCAACCGCAATTCTGCTTTGCGGGCGCGGCAATGCGCCCAATTACGTGAATGCCGTCTTTTTTGAAGCCCGCTGCCTCGGCGCGGCATAGACAAGCATGTATATATCTCCTCGTTACGCTCTGGTGCTCCAAAGGTTGAAGTCTAATTATTTTTTCGCGCAGGTCTTGCCCTCTACAAATCCCTACACCAAACAGCCGCCAAAATCCCCCTCCCCGATGACATCCTCGCCCTCTCCTCCTCCTTCAGCCCCGAAAGCCCAATCAAGACCCTAATCCGCAACGCCTTCAAGCGAAACCGCAGCGACACATCCTACCGCCTAGTCGTCTCCGCCCTGAAAAATGGCTACCGATACCTCTCCCTCCTCTCCTCCGCTGCTGCCGAAGGACCGACCTCCACACCATACTCGGAGGTAATCTCCTTTTTGCGGGAAAACACACAACGAGTAGCAAAATTAAAAGCCGAAAAGGAGGCAAGACTGGCTTCCCGCCCTCTTCTGGGCCCGCGCGAGGGCCACGTACCCATCATCACCAAAGTTTCCGGAGAGGGCGAGCCGCCAGTGTACAAACCCACCCGTCCGCATGCACGCTTGCCCTCGGAACTGCCCAACGGGGTTCGTAAAGTCCCCCGGCTGGACATGACCGGTTTCGTCCCCTTTTTGAGGCTGTACAAACCCATGTCTGCTTTCCACGAGAGGGTGGTGAGACAGGTATCGCGCAAGAGGATGGAGAGGGTCAGACTCCTGCTCGAGATGCAGCAGGACGATGTAGAGATTGCCAGGATGGAAGATGATTGGGAGAGACAACTTGGCAAATTAGCCAAGGCCGAGCAGAAGTATGCGCAGTTTTTGGGCAACGAGATGAGCGGCGTTGGGGAGGAACTGAGCTTTGAAGTTACGATGAGGCATGCCGTGCAGGCGCTGAGTTCGTTGTTGGAGGAGGAGAGGCAGGATCTGGCCGCCAAGGGGGCTGCCATGTGGGAGATTGAGCGGAGGGAGCAGGAGGAGTTGGACAGGGAGGAGGAGCAGAAGAGAAAGGAGATGGGTGGAGTCAAGCGGGAGGAGGTTGAGGAGTTCAGACGGTGGAAGGCCGGGAAGGAGAAGAAGGGGAGGAGGATTCTGAAGGTTGTCGGGTGGGAGGAGGAGTTGAGGAAAGAGGTGGAGAGGGTTGAGCGAGAAGAAGAAGAGGCGTTGGAGAGGAAGGGGGTTATTCTTGAGAAGTAGTAAATAAAATAAAATAAATATCTGGATATCAATTTGCTGGTGCAAGATTGATTGGTATGGCCTCTGGAATGAATGGGAGTGGTGTCATGTCATCGTCAATTAAAGGTAAATGTATATACAAATGTCCGTGTTTTATAACGCCTGAACTTGTGATGCTTTCCAGAATGCATTGTTCACGTCTGCTTGCTTGAATCCTGGTGTGCGGCCTAGACATCTTGCCGTGTTTACCACCGCTGGACAATGTTAGTGGACTGTCAGCGTGTGTGCGTTTAAGGTGTCTAAACATACCCTTCACAAACTCGTGAACATCAAAATACACCCTATGCTTTCTCTGTATGGCCGGTGGATTCTGTGTCTGAGCTGGCTTCGAGGGTAGGCGCTCAAAGGCCGAGGTTAAAGGGTTGCTCCCTGCATCGGAAAAGCTGGTAAACATTCCACCCAATATCTCTCCTTGAGAAATCGACGTTCCCGAAGAAGCGATCGTCTGCGCCAGATATGATCCAGCTTGAGAGTAAACGCCCGAAAGAGAAGGGTCAACCGAGGATCCCGGGATGTTCCACGCGTCAGATTGGTGTGGCGGTGATGGGTGTGTCAATGCCGATCCACTTCCCGAACTGGCACCCGGTGAGCGGGCAGATGCAGAGGCTGTATTCGGTTGGGAAAATTGGGTGCTCCAAAACGACAGACTCCGATTATCAGCGACGCCGTTGAACGGATCCACATTGACAAGCATCGGCTGAGCATTGTCAAAGTGGCTCGGATCAACGTCCGCAGTGACATAATCCGTACCCGGAGGGATGACCACGCCACGCTGGTACAGATAGATCTCGACCTCGTCGCAGTCCAAGAATTCCCCATCGAAACTAGGTTGGTCCATGTGCATGTTCTCGTCGAGTGAATCATCGCGGACTCGATTCACCTCGGCAGAAAACGGGCCGGTCCCATATCCGGACGTGTTGGTAGGCTTCAACACGTCGCGAGTGCCTTGATTTCCCATCTTATGGCCCGTTGCGTGTGTCGTCGCATCATAATGAGTCCCGGCACCACCGAGGTTGAAGAAGGGGAACTCCCAGTTATTCAGTGCCTCCTGGCCGTTCTTAGCAATTTGCCTCTCTAGGCGTCGTCGTATAGCATCGAACGTCTCAAAGAGCAGACAAAATCCGAATACCTGATCTATCTTGGCTTGCGGGGGACTCGGCATGGTGATGAGAACGTGTGCCCTCTCTGTAGCGAATCTTTGTAGTCTTCTTCCAAAGGTTCCTTCGTGTGCGGCGTAGGTCTTGGGTAGCGAAATCCGGTTGTACGGAGACGGATTTTGGAAGTCGAAGAGGTTGAGTGGTGCTTCGGGCTGGAAGGCAAAGCTGGCGTTATCGATGGTCGGGTGGGCGACAATCTCGTAGCCGAGCATGGAAGTGGTTGTTGCTGGAGGGTCGAATGAGCTGGAGAGCTCGGGGATAATGTTTGACTGAGCGACTGGCTCGTGAGTAACCACGATGCCGGCATAGAGCTGCGGGTTGGACACACTGCCTGGCCTGGTTTGGGCCGGGGCTGTTCCACTGCCATCTGGTGGACTGCTCTTGTCTCGGCTTGGAGGGGATGAATTGTCACTGGTGCCGCCTGCTTGTTGCTGGTCCTCTCCCTCCTCATTTGCGCTTTGGGCGAGGCTGAGAAATTTCTGGGTTGTTTCCTTGAGCTGGCGACCAAACTCCGGGATTCGGTCCAAGAGACCATTCTTTGTGGCAAAGTCGTGAAGTTGCATAAAGGCATTGCTCATCTCTTCGTTGGTGTCCTTGAGATCCCGCACCTGCTTCTCGAGAGTGGTTATGGTATTCTCTTTTCGGTTCCGATATGCCCTCTGAGCAAGACGGATTTGAGTTCGCCGTCGCTATCGCTACGTCAGTCCTTTAGGTGCAGGACAACTAAGACAATGAACCACTCACATCTACAGCCGATTCGTCCTTGACATCAAGACGGGGACGACCCCTGGACCGCTTCTTGTCCTCATCCTCGCCCTCTTCGTTCCCGGCCGTCTGTGTCCTTGCTCGTTTCCTTGGACCCTCGTCCGACTTTTTGGCTGGAGGTGGGGACTTTTTCGTTGGATGGGAACGTTTTGATGGGTTGGAGTTACTGATATTACTGTTGTTGGTGGTGGTGTTGTGGTAAGGCGAGCCGGGAAAGACTTCGGCGCTCAGGATGGCGAGGTCACCATATGGATACCGCATCGTATCCGACTCTTCAGCTCGTTCCTTAGACATCCGCTGTTACTCTAAAGCATGTGTAAGGTGGAGTTGTTTGGCAAGGTCTTTCTCGTAGCTCCTGATAGCAATTGGCGATCATTTATCCGACAGTTCCGATTGAAGCGGAAGCACTCGGTTGCTGACTTGTCTCAATGCCTTGGAGACTTGGTTGTATAAGAGCAGTCCGTCTCGACGTCCTCAGGTCATCAATCAATCAGCACCGTGGAAGCCGGCTGTGGTATTGATCTTCAATGTTCTGGAGGCATAATCCCAGAACAGAATGTTGAGAGGTGCAAACACACCATCGGCTGCTGCCCCGGTCAGCTGGCACAGGCTGACTGAGCCGCGCACCCGCGATAGGCCAGCCCCCGCTAAAGCAGGGGGTTCTGAGGAGGTTAACGGTTGCGATGTGCAACCCTTGGCGGAGGTGGCTTGCAGCACAGAAGGGAATTCCGGGGCGCGGAATGTCGCTGCCTTGGGAAGCCGGCTCCTCTTTTTTCTTTCCCGCGACAATCTCGGCGGGTGAGATGACGCGTTGAGTGATGACTAGCGATAATATCGACTTCCAAGAAGCAAAGAAGAAATGTGATTGACAGGTCGAGATGGCATGCGTGATTACTCATATCCTTTGATTGTGAAAGTGTAACGCTGCCGACTAACAAAAGCTAGAGATGAGACAGGTCAAAACTGTTAAGGTAAGATTACAAGCTAGTTCGGCAGTTGCCGTGGCCAAGCCGGATCCAAGAAATGGTGCATGATGAATCAGTCAAGGATCAGCTTTATAAGCTTTGAGGGGGTTCTACATCTGTCCTCAGTTTTGATGTCCAATTCCTTCTCCCTTCGGCTTCATTTTGATCCGCCGTTTTTCTTGACGTTGTTATCCCTAACTGTCCTGCTTTGCAAATATCATTCTTTCATACTCAGCACTAACGAAGAATGGAAGGATGAACTGTCGCTACCAGGTTGTTGCATAAAGTAGGTATTAAATAATTATTCCCCTAATCCCCCCCGATCATCTCACGGGTATATGGCAACGTACCTCAATTATGGTCTTCACCCAAACTCTCGTCATCATGAGTTCAACAATTCCTTCCCCAAAGGTTCAAAGGTTCTTGGTTTAACACTCCATCAAAAAGACCCAGCCCTATGGTTAGCTTTTGGTATGGAGAGAAATTGACCAATGGGTTCCTCCTGTTGATGAAACCCGATGGCGATCTTCATTGGTCCTGCCCCACATCCCCCGCTTCCCAAGTGCCAGTCTCGCCGGTGCTTGTGTTTGCTCCGCCGCAGCCAAGCAGAGTTACAGGGGGCAGTGCACTGTCGGATTCGAACGTTTCTTGATTTCCATTCTGCCGCCCACCGCTCTGGTTTTTGGAATCGAAAAAAAAAAGTTCTGTCGTTTTGCGCTCGGGTCCTTCAACTGTTGGTTGCCGATTTTGTTTGGTGTTTTCGCCATTTATGCTGCCATGATATTCATCTGAGATACCCTTGTTTTGTCTTCCTTTTCTTGTCAAACCCTCCGGGTTCGTCTCTTTTCTCCACCGATCAAGGTTCAGGGCCATCATTTCCCCATCTTCAACCATGGGTGACTCCGGGGACGGTTGGCAAACGGTTATGCCAACGACCCACTCGGGAATTGAACGACTTGCCCGGGATGCCCATTCACAACTCGAAGTCTACGAGCGCCAGATATTAAAGGAGTGGGAGCAATCTCATCATCACTGGTCCGGAATGTGAGTACATCGTCGCCAAATTGTATTGTGCCGGAGACGGCGTTGCTGATGGCCAATTCCAATCCCCCAGAGGCAAACACACACCTCTAGACGACTTCACCGAAGCGAAAAAACTCCACGCTCGATTCAAGCTCGCGAACGATACTCCCCTGGGTACCGGAAGCTTTGGCGTTGTCCAAAAAGTCACATACTCGACCAACAACCGGACAATATGTCTGGCGAGAAAACAAGTGAGGCCGCCGTATCGGCGCTTCCCCATACAATTACTCCGCGAAGAGGCCAGTGTTATGGAAAGGCTCGACCATGATCATATTGTTAAGCTCGTCGGTACCTATTGCCTCCAGAGCAGCCTGTACATCCTATTATGGCCCGTCGCCGTCTGCAATCTCGAATCCCTTTTCAACGACATTGACCATCTCAAGGACGGAACGGGCGACCGGGAAGACATTATCAAGCGACTCCATGCTCTGGGACTCAAGGACCTCGGCGCATTGGATAGGAGTTTCCCATCCGAACACAACACCTCGACTGCTGTCTCGGGCCCACCTTCCTGCCCGCTAAAATACCTCCAACAGATGATGGGCTGCATCACTCGAGCTGTCGCATACTGCCACGAAGAAAAAATTCGCCACCTCGACCTCAAACCTTCCAACATCCTTCTCAATCCCGGGCGCGTTTACCTGGCCGACTTTGGAATTGCAAAGGATGTTGGGGATCGTGACCATACAATGACGAGAGGACCCGCTGGTACGCCAAAATGGAGAGCCCCTGAGCTCAATGAAACCCAGCGGGACTGGTCAATGCAAGCCGCTGAAGTGTACTCCTTGGGTCTGGTTCTACTAAACATTGCGACTGTGGTCCACGGAGGCAACCTCGACGAGTTTGATGCTGTTATTGGGGACATGACGCACAGAGGGAGGTCGGAGAAGCTGAGCAGTTATCTCCCCGAGCTTCAGGCTTTGGCGCTGGCCTCGCAGGAGGTACAAGACGTCAATGCCTTTACGTTCTCTCCCCGCCATACACTTAAGCTAGTATTCAAGATGCTCGATCCGACCCCCTCGAACCGCCCATCCATCTTCCAAGTCGATTCCGAGCTCGTCGAACTGGGAGGCTTGGACCAGATCTACCACTCCTCATGCTGCAAGAAGAGCTCTCGCTTCGTGACGGAACGAATGAACAATGCGATTAGAGCCGTCGCTGACGAGCGCGACCGATTACGAACAGAACACAACGACATGGCCAAGCGGCTAAAGGTTCTTGAGGCCAAGGACGTAACATACGAATCACGAATAACAAACGAACGCAAGACCCATGCCGACAACATCACAAACCTTCAGGCGCAACTTGACAAGGAGCGAAGGGACCGCAAGCGATTAGAAGCTCAGGTTGCCGAGTTGCAACAACTCAACAAGAGAAACTCCCGCCCTTCTATACCCCGACCTGCCTCAGATCGCAACGTCGCTGATAGGAGCCCCGGTCCTGCTGGCCTAACGATGCGCAGCAGGCCACGAACCCATCCCCTTCCACATGGCCCATTTTGCACGCCGTCCTCCCCCTCTCAAACCTCTCAAACCTCCCAAATCTCTCCTTACATCTCGACGGCCGTGTTGCGCCCGGATGCCCGACCGACTTACTCGCAAACAGCTGCAGCTGCAATAACCCACAAGGTGCTGTCGCCTTTACCCGCTCGCCGTGACTCCCTTATCCCTGCGCCGCCACCGAAATCTCCTTCTCCCGGTGCGGTTACCCCTGGCAGCCCGAATCCGGATGCAGCAGGGTTTCCTCTACGGTCTCGCAACTCGGGTTCTCGTCTGCCCCGCGCGGTCAATCCTGCTACTCCAATCCGTTCCAACACCCCTATTACCCCTATTCTTAACCGCGATCCATCATCAACCGACAGCACTACCTACAGTTTGAGCAGCTCTGTCTTCAGCCGTCTTAGTCAGTCCAAGCTCTCTCTGGCCGAGACAAGCGCGCATGGAACACCCGCCCTTGGCACGCCTGGTATCGGTGGTGGAAGGAGAAACTCGCATACTGTGGAATCGCCGGAGGAAGCTCACGGACCGTGGTCGGAGATTGCTACACATGGTTCCCAGGACGGCTCTGGTATCGGTTTGGGTATTGGCATTGGAGAGCGCAGGGACAGCACCACTGCCAGAGAGGCGGGAAGCATCAGAGACACTGCCAGTGTTGTCAGCTCGGTTGCTCCTGCTGGTACAATAAGTCCCATGCCTAGTGGATCCACATTTTCATCGCCGCGGGCGGCGCATGCGTCTTTGGAAGGGTACAGGGGCGTCTTTAACGTCCCTTCGCTTCCGACGGCGAAGAGCTGGGCCGATGTTGCTAGGAAGGAGAGGAGGGTTCAAAGTCAGATGTTTCAGGGATAAAAGCTATCTAGACAAAGCTTCTGCGTTTCGAACCTGGAAGTGCAAAGCTCAAATAGTAAATATCAGAACTTGGATAGTAACCTACCTACATAAAAAGAAACCCCCTCAAGATTCCCACCACCTCATTCGTCTCCCCCCTCAGCGCCGAGATCAAAATGCACCCTCTTCATCTTCTTTACAAGTTGTTGTTCCTGCTCTGGGATTATGCACTTCTCTATGTAGACTTTATTCAGCTGGCCTATCTTGCGCCGATGCTGGTTTACCACTCCGAGAGCCGTAAAGTCCAACCGGCCGCACCACCAGGGCTGAGGGGGCGGTTCTTGGTTGAGACGCATCGCCGAGATGAAGGCGCGGGTTTCCTTGTGGAAGTAGGGGTCGAAGACGTCTCGGTCGGGGGTTCTGTTGGGCAGGTGGCCGGTTGTGTATTTGGTTGGGTCTATGCATACATACATTACCCGTAGCAGGTTGGGGGTTGTCAGCCTGGGCGGTACATTACAGTTATACATGTATGAGGTGGAGGGAGGGAGGGGAGGCAGGCAAGCGTAGGCTCGTAACTAAAGACCGTCCGTCATGCAGACATGGAAACATACCGAGCTTTTTTACGTCTTCCTCCTTGACGATATGGTATCCCCCCATTCCCTCTTGTACGAGGATGTACTTGTCGCTGTCGAACCTGAAGTTCGCAGACATGTCGGTTGATCGTTGTGGAAGATGCCTTTTTTTCCTTTTTTGTTTCTTTTTTTTTTTTTTTTTTTTTTTTTTTTGCAGAAGGGTTCAAGCGTTTTTGTTAAATCAACGAGGGTGACATTCTTTTCACTGGTGAGAGTGTATTCCATGTGACTCTTTTTGTAGTTCTACATGGTCGCTTGTGTGATGGTTACGGGGACGGAGGACGGAGAACAGGGAGGTAATAAGATAAGGCTTTGTCTGGGGATGGCTTCATTTTGTGTTGAAAGGAACTAGAGGAGGAGGATATTTTGACGATATTATGTGGACGTTGCACTTCAGAGTTATCATGGTGTGATGGTTACGAGATACCGAAATATATTGATTGGGAAAGGTTCAACTGCAGAACGTGGAGCAGTATGGATTAAAAAGCCTGCTCTTTCTCGACCTTATTGATTAACATCGATGTGTGATCTGGGACAGTTATGTGCAGTAATACTCATTGCTCACCGACCCCAGAGATGGGTTCTCTTTGAAATACAGGGCGCTTCGCCCGCTGTATGACGACCGGTATTATACACTCCTTCCTCTCCTTCCATCTTGATCACATCTACCCAGCTGTTAAGCCATCCCAAGAGCAGCCGTATCTTTGTGCTCCCATGCTCCATGTCTTGTAACCATGACACGCGGGCAATTCTAAGATACAAGAATTGCACCAACCCAGGTTTTTACCTGCTCCATAGGCAGCCTGAGCCTTCTTTCCCGCACTCACTTCTCAGCTACGAAACACACAGAGCTCAAAGTACGTACTGTTAGGAAGGCAATCAAGATGCCGCTGATAAAAGAAAAAGTAATCATCGTCACCGGGGAGAAGGCCTACTACGGCATTATATCCCTGGGAACTAGACCATTTCTCACATCTCCATCATTCCAATCCCACTGGCGCTCAGTCCCTGGCCTCAGACCCAGAAGCAAGCGTAACCTTGATCTCGGGCGTCTTTTCCTTGGCACCGCTCTTGGGAATCATCAGCTTCTCCAAGTAAACTTTATTCAGTTTTCCGTTCTTCCTCCGATAGGTATTCAGGGGCCCCAGGTCCGTAAAATCCAATCTGACCCCCCACCAGGCTTCCCCCGGTCCCAGGTCGTTCATTCGCGCTGCTGAAAACTCGCGGCCTTCTTTTTTTTAAGGCTAGAAGAGGTCCTAGATGTCCTTTTCGTTTTCTGTCGAAAAAGACTGCCACGCGTAGGAATTGAACCTGGGCCACTAGACCCGCAAAGAGGGTGTGAAAACCACCACTTGGATGGCTGGCCACTTGGTTAGGTATATATATGGTGGTGGGCAGGAGCGTGGAACAGGAAGGCGGGCTTTGGAAGCTAGGGTTAGGGATATATGTGGGTCAGGGAAGTCGAACCAACAATGGTTGTCGCTAGGTATATTTTCCCGCTATGGTATTTGTCTTCTCCCTTTTTAAAAAAAAAATGAAAAAGAAAAAATGAAATGAAATGAAAAAGGCAAAGGAGCCGAAGAGAAATTCCCATTACCGCAGTTCCCTGCATCCTCGTTGAGTTAACTCTGAACAGGGGCTCCCGCTCTACCCTCTTGACCACTCGACGACGATATGGTCATTAATTAAGTCCCTCTACCAGGATGTTCGAGGTCTCCCCCCTCCCACCACGGATGATTAGATCTAATTGGCCCTTAAGGTCGTCGGACATTAGCTTTATGCTGAGCTCTAGGGCATAAGGACTTTGATGGAGTCCATTGCATAAAGGTCATTGGTAAATTTTAATGCTTGCATGTACAAACCTTGCGCGAGAATAAGGGTGAGCCCAATATACCTACCCCTCGCAAAAGAGATCATGGTTCTCCATCAAAGACGAGACGGAGCCCGCAGTAAATAACCCGTCCTGTTTTCTTGACTTCCCCCTCCTGAGTCTCAGGTGTATATAAAAGCATACCTTTTTGAACCTCAACACAATACTTTTGGCTTGTATCTAACATTTTGCTTTCCTGGTGTCATGTCTCTGAGGTTGTGTCCCATCATTGCAAGCTGCTGCTGATCCAACCTACGTCTATGCACTGGTATTCACCACAGAGGGCAACGTTTACAAACCGGTTGCTTCGAGCTTCGAGAATTAAGGATCGGACTTATAGTCTTGCATCCTTTTATCAAGGGCATGACTTAGTGGGCAGGATGACTTCTATTGCGGCCATGACGGTCGGGATGGCTGTGGTGCTGAGTGTTTGATGAATGCATAAGAGATTGCAGAGATGAACAAGAAGACTCGGCGCAGGTTATCAATTAATCAATCAAGCATCTAGTTCAATCAAGTCATTCTAATTGTCTTGGTCCAACTGCGGGTTCAATTATGCATCCTGATTCCAAAGTGCTGTTATCTGACATTTTCATCCAAGCCGAAAGACACCATCTGGGTAAGTACTATACATATAAAATATTAGCCAACCACGGTGCCAGTATTTCGATATCTATAATAACTCAAGAAGATAGGTTACTCACCATTGAAGACAAGATTTCAGGGAGAGTGTGAGCTGCTTTCAAGGTTTACATCCCTCTAAAGGTTATACTCTGAGCGAATATCCTCGTTAGACTTGAAGTGTAAGCCCCCGGCGCAACGATAGCCATCGCTCTCCTTGATCCACTCATATCCAAGAGGACAAAGTCCGGACTCCATTAGCCGAGCCATGATCTTAGTCTCTATATCAGCCGCAGCCTTCATTTTATCAAAAATCTTCAGTTGCTCTGCAAGTTGCCGTCTAGTCTGCGACGAGTCTCCGTTTACAGCTCCAGTGGCTGCGATGTTACTCTCTAGGAGCGCAAGTTTAGCCCGACAATCATCCATCTCCTGTCTCTTCCTCTTTATCTGCGCCTTAGCTTCCTTGAGTTGAGCCCAGGTTGCGTCCGAGACCCCGTCATCTCGAGGCGTGGCAGTCGTGCCAGTTGGGATTTTGAGAGCTTGGAGGGGCGCTACGCTGATTTCCTTGCGAAAAGATTGCAATTTGTTTAGTTCTGCGTGGTAATTGTTGCGGTTCGCGTTGATTCCTTTTAACAGAGCAGCGGGCGTAATTTCCACCTTACGCAATCCTGCCTCTGTTAGGCGGGCGTTCGCCGTTTTCTGCCATTGTTCTGCCTCTCGAGGGTGGGCGGTTATCGACTCCGGTCTGCTATCGCGGTTTTGAGAGTGGTTTTGCGCGTCCTTAGCCCTTAGTCTCCGTTCGCTCAACATCAGCTCCATCTCACTCTGGATGATTTGGTCCGTCACAACAAGACTTGGCGGTTGCGTCCTTGACTTCATGATTGAGCCGAAGACCGATCGGGCAATTGTCTGGACGTCTCGAGCGTTACCCCATCCCGGAAGGGTAGTCAAGTCTTGAAACGACCCGAGCAGGTTGGTCTCGGTCAGTGCCTTGATGGTACTCGTATCAAGCTTTTGCTCCTGTAAGTAACGGACGAGGAGTCTAAAACACTGCTCGGGTGCAAGATGGTCGAACTTGAGAACTTCGGAGAAGCGGCTGCCGAAGCCAGGGTTGATCGAGAGCAGCCGGTTGATATCGTGGTCGTAACCGGCCAAAATCACGATGATCTTGTTCCTATACTTATCTTGAGTCAAGAGATTCATCATCTCGGCCACAGCCTCCTGGCCGAACCGATTATCAGACAGATGGTACGCCTCATCGACGAAGAGAACTTTTCCAAGAGCCTTCTGAAACACTCTCTGCGTCTTAGGGCCTGTATGGCCAACAAATTCGCCGATGAGGTCAGTTCCAGAGCAGCTAACTACGTCCTTCGTAGCGAGAAAGCCCATGTTGTAAAAGATTTCGCCCATGCGCCGGGCTGTTGTAGTCTTGCCCGTACCTACTCCTAGATTAATAGGATATCTCATCAGACTGCATCAGAGTTACTTACCTGGCGGACCTCGGAACAGGAAGGTGAAGGGTATCTGCGGACGGGGGTCGATGCCGAGAGCTTCGGCATTGCGTGCAATGCGCTGGTAGCCTTCAAACTTGTCCATCAAGGCCTCGGCCCCGACAAAATCCGCAAAGACTCGGCGGATGCTGGTCTCCGCGCGATCCGTCCTGTCGAAATCGGGGTCCAAGTCTTGCGGCTCGAACCGTAGATGCGCGTCTCCATCGACGGCCAATGCAGATAGCCTCTTTCGCTGCTGTATCTTGGCTCGATCCAGCAGTATATTTACCTCACCGGCATTGCCGTAGTTGCGGCGGTTTCGTGTTTGATCGAGAACCCTCATCGCGACTTCTATCGCCCTATCCGACGCTGTAAATCCCGACTCGGCCAGTCTCATGTTTAGGATCTGTCGCATATCGTCGCTTGAATAATCTTGGAAGTTAAAAGCGGATGATAGAGGAAACCTTCGTCCCAGGGCCGGATTAACCCTTTGGAACATGGCCTCCATCCTGTCCTCATAACCCAGCAACAGCACGCAGCGCTCTTCGCTAGTTGTGCCTTGTACCTCAGCTACAATAGTATCAACCACCGCGGCCTTGTATATATTCTCCGAGGTAGTAGTAGAGGACTCGTCCGACAAGTCGGAGAGACCATGAGCCTCGTCAATGATGAGAACCTTGCCCAATGCCGAGTCGAGAATTGCCTTTGTAATATTCTCTGACTCTCCTAGGGTCCTGCCTATGAAGTCTGCTGGTGTCTTTGTCATTACTTCGCCATTGCTGAGCAAGCCCATATCCACCAGTATCTGGCCGTAATATTTGCTGACGGTTGTTTTGCCGGTACCTGGATTACCGAGGAAGACTTTATTTAGAGAACATGCGACCAGAGGAAGTTCAGCCAACTCTCGGTCATAGTTGACCTGGAGCTGGTGGATCAACGCTTGTACAGACTCTTTAACAGAAGCGAGGCCGATCATCTCGCGCAGGCTTCTCCAAGCCTTACTATTCTCCAGCGCTGTTGATGGAGGCGGTCCGATGAGGTCAGTCTTAGTGAGGAAGAAGTCGTCAGGCTCCTCGCTCCGTCGCCGACTAATAGCTAGACGGCTAGCCTGGCGAGATAGTATGCTAAGAAAGGTATTCTGAACCTCTCTTGCGTTAGCGAAGTTGGTCCGGCTGCGGGCTCGACCAATACGCCGCGCGACGATACGCATATACAACCCATTAATACCATCTTCGACTCGCATCTTGCCGTTAAATTTCTTCTTGAGAAGCTGAACGAGGATTCTGTGAAGCTCGCCGTCTTCATAGTCTTCAAACTTGATTTCGAAAGGAATGCGGCTCCGCAACCTCGGTGTATAGCTAAGAAAGGTTTCCATTTGCTTGGGATGCCCAGCAAATATGAAGGCCACCTTTCCACGGAGCCTGTCGATTTCGTTCACTAGAAACTCCAGCACGCCGCTTCCAGACGTAAGGAGGTGATGGGCTTCGTCCACGAGAAGAACACCGCCCTCACGGTCGGATGAATCGTCAAATAAACTGTCGGGAAAATTGCCGAATGAGCTCGACTTATTCTCGAATTTCGCGATCAGCTTCTTACACTCCCAGATTCCCCCATTAGAAAGCTCGATACCCGTAGTCGTTCTGAGTTTGGGCCCGGAAACAATCTTTAGCAGCGAGAGGAGTTGAGCGTAAAGAGCTGCAACAACTGTCTTGCCGCTACCCGGCTTACCTATAAATAGGCAACCAAAGAATTCGTCTGTCAACTCAACTCCCTGGCGACGAGTCGTGTCCACAAGATTCTTGATTTCGAGGAATCTTTTCTTCATTAATTCCAGCCCAATCATATCCATAAGCTCATCTAGCGCCGTGTTCGACTCATCTTGGGCTGCCTTTTGCTCCTGCCATGCTTGGTTCGCCATGGATTCCACGATTGGCCACGCTTCTGGACCCGAATCTCCTTGATCCTCATCCTTATCTATTGCGACCTCGGTCTCCACGTTCTCATGTTCATCAACGCTGATGCTCATGCCTCCCCCCTCGTTATTATTGTTGCCAGAGTCCTTGTCCTCATTGTCATCCTCGGGAATGGCCGTTGCCTCGTCAGTCGGAGCGTGCAAGAGATCCATATGTGTCAACACGTCGCGGACGTCATCTAAATCTGTCTTTGAACACCTCCAGTAACGTCCGGCAATGCGTGTAACAGCGCGCTGCAGATCGTCCTGGGACCAAGGAGCATTAGCCATAGACTCTAGTGGCAAGCCCTTTTGTGCCCAATCAGCCTGGTGATCGAGATCCTCTTCGCTGTAAGCATGAGCCATGCGTCTCCGCAGCATACGCTTGAGTCGTCGCATGTTTCTTGTGCCTGTAGGGCAGTCAAAGGTCATGTTTCGTTTCTTGTTGTTGCCGCAAGAAGCCAGAGTCACTATGTTTGCTGTGCCGACGCGAATGCTCTTTCTGAGTTCGGAAAACCAAGGTGAAGCTGTTTTGCATGAGAGGCAAGAACAGTCAGGGTCCCACTTTTCGTCCACAGCCAGGTTGCATATGAGGACAATGGGGTTGCCTTCCTTTCTTTTCTCTGCGACAATCTCCCAGAACCGGGCGAAAAAATGATGGGTTTCTTGGAGGCTTAAGATCCCTTCCGTATCACGAATATATATTAGCAGCACTGACTGATGTGACGGTGATAATTCACCAGCCGCTGCCGACTGCCCAGGATATTCAACGTCGAGACTGCTGAGCAAGGATCTGATGCCCCGTTTGTTCCTCTCTCTCGCCTCTTTCGTTTCGTTCGGCTTGGATTGTACCGCAAAGTATTGCTTGAATAGACTAAATTCGTCATTACGGTCCGCCTCATTCTTGTCGGAAACTTTGATATCATCGAATTTGCGCTTGTTTTTGTCCTGATTATCGAACTCCCCTGCTAGATCTTCCATATCTTCCAAATCTATCGAGATGAGGGAGGCACGCATGTCCTTCGCCACATAGTTGACGACCTCATCACAAAACGCCTGTCCGTCGCTCGGGTTGTACCTGAGAAGCACGCTGGTCTCTTCCGGAGGGAGCTGTCCCTCGTTGTCAACGACACATGCTGCCGCGATAACATCCTGAAGCTCGGAATAGAGATCTCTATGTATCTCAAAAGCGTTACTTTGCTCTTCAGGTTCAGCGTCAGATTCTGTGTTGTCCGAGGTAGGGTCCTCCAGGGAGCGGTGTGAACTTTGCCGAACTGTATCGATAATCCCCAAGTTGCACGGTTTTGTATCCATCTCTGTAGGGGTGCTCACGGCGTGACGACGGAACCAAGCCGGGATAATATAGTGAGATGCCATGGCTCTCTCGTCAACGGCCTCCTCTTCGGATTCGGGACTTTCGGCATCGGTTTCAGATTCTTGTACATCTTTGCCTGCCTGCACACCGGCGGAATCTGGTGCTGGCCCTCCATCGTGAAACGGCGACAATGAGCGGTAGGCTGGAATGCGGGAAAGTGAATCCATTTGGGTCGTTTTTCGCGGCGTTTCGGCTTGTCAAGACATAAGTTTAACGATAACGATAGCTAAAACAATAAGGGTTCCTTATCGATGAGTATAGCCTATCTCAGATTAGAGAAAGCATGTGAAGGAACCTCTGACAGAGACTTGGAATGCCAGCCACCCAGCACAAAGCCGACGAGATAGAGCACTTATACTATTGTCAAGAACGATATGAGAGTGGGAGGGAAGAAGCAACAAAGTGAAAGAATATAGACAGAAAAAACGCCATGGAAAACGCCATGGAAAACGTCATAGAAAACGCCATAAGAGTCAGTCATGGGCAAAGGGAGATAAAGCCAATAGGCAGCCGAGGAGGCTTTCGCAGCCTGATTTGGAGGGCACTGCTACCTCGCCCAAGGGACAGAGGGGTTTCGGTCAGGTCATTCTTGGAAAACCAAAGCAGATCCGGTCTATTTTTATGCACACTGCAGGGTCCGCGCTTAGGTGGTACGACTCGCAGTAATTAATTTATATTTCGCAAACGGGCGGAGCGAGTTCGGTTGAGTAATGTATTTGACCTGAAGCATCGCCACACTTTATAGCAAGCCCCACCTGATCCAGCGGCAAGATTTTGTTTGCTACTATTTGTCGATGCATTTCACAGTACAGCTTTGCCACCATCATCAACTCGCCCGACGACGGCACACATATCCTCCTTAGGCGCACAACATGCCGCCATACTCTCAGCCTTAATCGGTTCTGTCATCAATGGATCCGCATGGGGGGTAGCTGGTAGCATTCTGCCTGGTGGAGCGCCTAGACGGCTCTCTTTGCGGCCTCTTTACCGGAGGTTTAGTGAGCACCAAGCATGAAAGCAGTATAGTGGAAGAACTCACAAAAACCATTCTCAAAAATGGAACGGCTGCCTCAATGCCGTGTCATTGGTGGAGATCATAGATCAGAGCAGGCTTTATTCTTCGGATACATGTTCTGGTACATTGACTTGAAAAATGCTAACTGAGTTTAGGCCTTGGCGTTTTAAGGAGGGGAATATGCCGGCTGTCCTGGCATTTTTGTTTTCCTTTTCTCCTTTCTCCCAACTCCAGAATTAGGTCGGTACTGTCAGCCTAAATTTCTGCCTAGTTGCCCGTTGGTTATGGATAAGTGCTATCAAAGCTCAGTGATTGGTTTCCAGCAGGCTGTGACAGGTCTGATGACGCCCAGCTGACGTCTGACCTGCGGGGAAGGCCTCCCATTTATGCCGTGGGAAGGCAACTCGCATGTGCAAATTTTAGCGTTGTACAACTTCCCGCGGGTTCAGCCACATCAAATGTCTAGACTGCCTACTTTGATTAGTGCCAGCTTGGGATCATGGAATCGGAATCACTCATCTTTTTCGGGGTCTTTCCGTTGTATGAATAGTCGGACTTCCGTCCCTTCAAACTATATCTAGCTTTGCCTCTTTATAAACTTCTTAAGTCTATTGAAGATTATTATATGAGATACTCAGTCTGCCCGTACATTGGGCAAATACCTACCTACTTTAAGCCGCAGATCTGTGAAGCTCACTGATCCTGCCCGACAACTGCCCTTGTTATAAATTCTAACGGCCGCCACCACGTCCGGCGCGTTATCGGACTGTAATCATGTCGGAGCCGGAGTGTATTCGGTAAGCGAATTGCCCTCTACCAGATGAGCGCTACTGACATTTTCAGATTTCGACCCGAGGACGAGGCTTCTCCCACCCAGGATGGCAACCTATTGCCGAAATTAATCGACCCAGATCTTACAGACGAGGGTGTAAAAGCCCTAGCCGAGCAAATGAGCAAGCCCGAACACGAGGTCAGGGACATGCTCAAGATAGTTACTAGCCTGGAAAGCAGGGTGAGTTCTATTATCCCACTCGCCCATCACTGATAATGAAGAACTAGACACTAAAAATTAATTGCGGGCAATTTATTTAGGTGGCTGTAAATCAGTGGGTAAACGGCGAAGACGACATCCCAATACACCGCATGCTAGCCCGGCTTAACTTGGGCAATGACGCCACTGAGGAGCAGATCGAAGACTACGCTCACACGCACACACTTCAACACAAGTCTGTCCCCCCCAGCGATATCGCAAAAGCCATTACAGCTATATCGCTGGGCGAATACAACTCTGATATAACAACTCTCGGCTCTGAGAAGCAGCAAAGCTTCCGGATTCGCGACACACAGCAGCTGCGGAACTTGCCGGGCCGTAAAGTATATGTGCCTGCCAACGGCAATATTGAACAAGCACTCAACCAGAGTCAACAAGACCAGCCCTCGTTAGATGAGCCGCTAGCAGAGGACTCTGACCGCCGCTCGCTGTGGCTAACTATGGAATATCCGCTCACGCTCGACGCAAACAATGGAGAACAAACAATCGATTACAGTCAACTAAACCAGCCCTTCACATATGAGCCCTTAGAAAAGGGCCATATCCGCTTGCTGCGGCTGCTGCCGCCGAAACCTGGACTCTTACCTAATATACTCTTAAATGTCCATATCCAGGAGTACCCACTCAATTCAGCGCCCGAGTACCACGCCCTCTCATACGCGTGGGAGACGCCCGGCCTTATCAGCCAGCGGAATTCCATTGCATTGGGTGGCCGCACTAAAGAGATAACACTCAGCTTATTAGTGGCGCTGACTCGTATGTGGGAATGGCGCAGCGACCTATGCATTTGGGCCGACGGTCTATGCATCAACCAGGATGATATAGCCGAGCGCAACGCCCAGGTCGGTCTTATGGGCACAATCTATTCTCGCGCGACGCTTGTATTAGCGTACTTAGGGGAGCCTATGCTCGCTGCCCGCGAAGATGATATTTTGCTAGACCACACACCCTTTGCTTTGATGCAGATGGTGCTGCGCGTGTGGGAGAAGACGCCGGGTCATGGCTCAGCCCACCTACGGCCGGATAGCGACTGGGAGATGTTGAACCTGCCGGGCCAGGATGGGATTAATGACGAGAAGGTCCGGCTTAATGTGTTGGGGTCCTGGATTGCCTTGCTAGCGCTTTGTTGCCAGCCGTGGTTTACGCGCGCTTGGGTCATCCAGGAAGTGGCGCTCGCTAAAGAGGTACTGGTGTTCTATGGCCGCGCCGTCCATAACTTGACCATTCTTTCTAAGTTCTGGACTAGCTCGACCGCCGGCGCCTACGACCTGCCGCCTATGATGCGCTATGGCCACCTAGCTGACTGGCTGGGTTTGATTGAGAACTCGAGCCAGCTTGACGTATTTACTATTTTACGCCAGGTTGGGAGGAAGCGGTCAGAATATCTAAGAGGTGTCACAACTAATGCATCGCTATCCGGGGGAAACGATAAAACGCAAGCTTCCGTCGCAAAGAACCAGTCTACCGACTTAACTCTTCTTACTTTACTTAATATAACTCGCCGCGCCGGCGCCACCGATATACGCGACAAAGTATATAGCTTACTCTCGCTCGCGCCTGATATAAGCTCGTTGGGTATCTTGCCCGATTATTCACCGACAAATACGGCAGCAAGGGTCTTTCGGCAGGTGGCAGAAATATATATCCAACAAGGACAGGGGATCCAGGTACTATACCAGGCGGGACTGCATTATTATAATGATGACAAAACCGCTGAAGAAGAAGATCCGACCGAGACTAAGACACTACCCTCGTGGGTACCTGACTGGGGCAAGGTAGCACGGCGACCGCTCAAAGAGCAGCAATATTGCTGTATGGGGGACACTACCGCCCCGGATATCCAAATCAGCGATAATACCCTCATTGTCCGCGGCGCCGTTATTGACGAGGTCTTTGCTTCATTAACTAGGCTGGACTTTGAGCAGCATCGCATGCTTGGCTTCGAAGGGATCCCGCAACGGAAGTTCTACCGTGGCGATACAGATACATGCCCTGAGGTTCCTAAACCTAAAGCCCATGAGGGCTGGTTCGCGGTGCTAGAGTGTATGCATATGGCGGTATATGCGGCAGTTGCGCTTACCTTAAGTCCGTGGTATGAGCCCTCAGGCGAATCTATTATCCGCGCCGTATGGCGTACTATGCGTGCTGATACGCCGTGGGGGCAGGCTAAAAACTGGGCGTATGATGACGGTGATAATGATAACGAGTTAAAGGATGATGAGATCGATGAAGCCGCTTTCAAAGCGTATACGGACTTTAGCCCGTCAAATATCTTTCACGGGGATAATATGCCGGACTTCGACGAGACAAAGCTTCTGCAGCAGGCGTGGCCTGTATTCGCCAGCATCATGCGCATAGCCCAGGGGTACTGCTTTGGCATCACGAGCTGCGGGCGGTTTGGCCTGTTCCCGGGGCCTGTGCGCCAGGATGACCTTATTGTAGTGATGCCGGGGGCAACTATGCCTTTTGTCTTGCGACCGGCTAAGCTAGATGGTAGTCAAGAGACGAAGTTGAACGATAGGAAAAGATTCGTTTTAGTAGGGCCATGTTATATACATGGCATTATGCACGGGGAGGCTTTATTTCATGATGACGGTAACCAAGAGGAAGACTTAGAAAAGCTGTGTCATAATGCAGAGGGTCGGCGGTACCGGGTAGGGCTAAGGCCATGGATACATTGGTCTAGGGGCCACTCAAAAAAGAGCGATTTTTTGGATCCTACTAAGGGCTTGTATGCGAGGATGGAGGATTTCCATATTATATAATAAGGCTGAGAGGCACCGTCATTCTAGAGAAGATTTTTGTTTAAGGGGCCGTTAACACTTTGCTCCCTTTAAGGTTTGAGAATGGAATACCCCTTATTTAGGTGTAGATTTTACTTTTTTTGTTTTAATACAAAGGAGTACCGTCCTGTATATATAGGAAGTCATTCAGTCCCTCATTCACCGATGACATCACTATCGCCAACGTCGCCACATACCTCACTATCTCAGAGATAACCTCCTAGTTGAAAGGGAGAACTAAAGTTGTATGGGGCCGGTATGGTAAATTCACGTGAAGTCTGGTCGGAGGGGCGGACAAGACAATTGGATAAGGGCGATAACTTGATGGCGTGGGGCTTTGGGTTTCATTTGAAGAAGTGCAGTTGGTAATTAAGTTATATCCGGTGGCCGGTTTCATAGTCTGATATAATAATAAGCCTTTTGGAGAACGCAGCATGATCCTTTTCGGTGACTTCTTCCAGCTCCCTCCCATCGGTGAGAAGGCTTTATTTGACAACCGCCCATATTGAGAGCTTTACCCGATGGAGATTGGAGGGTGTAATCTGTACTACGTCTTTGATCGTACCGTCGAGCTCATCACCATCGTTCGGCAGTAAGGAGACGACCAACGTAGGTTCAGAGACGCTCTAGAGGTTTCCGTCACAATAACCCTTCTTTCAACCATTGGATACTCTTGAAGACTCGTGTATAGTCTGCTCTATCTCTGGCGGAGGTTAACTCATTCGATAATGCTCTACGTATCTATCCTACGCCGGCCCAAGTCAAAGATTATAATCTCACTCATCTTGAGCGCCTGAACAAACCATGTGTCTCAGCCGTTGCTGATCACACTGGCCTCCGTGCCGCTGACGTCCCGTCTGCTGAAGCAGGAAACCTTCAAGCCCGTATCCCTCTCATCATTGGCAGCCGGGTCATGTTAACCGAGAACCTCTGGACGGAGAAGGGCTTGGTGAACGGCGCCATTGGTAATATTACGGAGCTGGATTACCGGCCAGGTTTCCCGCGAAGATCCTCCCTTTGTTGTCATTTGCAAGTTTGATGGCTACTCTGGACCCGAGATATTCCCTAACCGCCAGGACCTCAGCCTCGCCGGTGCCGTCCCGGTATTCCGCTCCAAGCGTGATTTTATCAGCAGCGCGTTTATGAGTGTAAGGAGCCAAGGTGGTATGTGCGTCAATGCGAGTCTGTGATTGTTATGATGGGTGCATACCAATTTTGTCGACGTCGGATTGGGATATCACGTCGTATCCCCATTCGCCTGTGTGTTTGTTCTTGCAGATGACGATGAAGCGCTCGCTGATCAGAGGCATGGTTGGCGTGTTGCGCGATTGGATTGGGTCTACTTTTCTGCGTTCTGAACCTCTGGTGTTGACAAGTCCACGAGTGCAGATTTTCTTGAGGTCGGGAAAAGCGGGAGGCTGCCGCTGTTATAACTAGAGAACAGCCCTCGTGTCGTAGTTACAAGAAACGGAGCCGGGGAGTACCAAGATAAGGCTTCACAGAGATAGGGGCTGAGCATCTCGGTGTGAGCTGGCGGGCGGCCTGAACCGGATGGTCTCAATCTCTTCTGTCTTTTTGACTTGGGATCATCCACTTTCGGCGATGTCACCTCTTGCGCTCTCTAGTTGTAACTGCTGCCAGGAGATCCTGCCAAAATTCACCGTGATCAGCAATGTTGTGCCGACAGAGAGGTAGGGTACGAGAGAAGAACATCACTCACCATGTCTGGAATATCGCAACTCCCAACCCAAGCACACCCAGCACCACGGCAGCTCCAACACCCGCAATGGTAGCCATCATTACGTGTCTGCTCTTGCTCCGTCGTTCCAGCCAGCTCTCCATTCTTCCTCTGGGCCTCGGGTTTTCCACTTCATCATACAAATCCAGAAGTCGTGAACCCCAAATAGGGAACTGCAAGGCCCGATCGCGTTCAGCCGGTGAAGCTTCGTACGATGAGGTGCCAAAGCGCGTAATGTCCGGGTCAGGGAGGATCTGTCTGTCCACAAGGGAGCGAAGAATCTTTTGCGCAGCCGGGTTGGAAGGCGGAAAGAGGATAGCAATGGTGTGCAGAGTCTCGAGCGCGAGAGCACGAGGAATGCTTGGTTTGGTCAGTAAGAAGAAACCGGCAGATAATTTGTTTATACTGGGGAGGGTATATATGAACTCACCACTCCCCATCCCTTCTCATCATGACATTCTCCTCAAGCCTGTCTTCCCGTGGCGTGCACTCCCTCCCCTTCTCCCGGGCCAAGGTAGCCAGCAACCCCTCCTTCAACACAACCGTCCACCCAAAAACCAAGAACTCCCCTCTTTCCTGATCCAGCTTCAAGTGGTTCTGCAGCTCGTCGGCCGCCTTGATCCTCAAACCACCAACGCCAACAAGTTTATCAACGGAAAGCCCTGCCTTGATTTTGCGACCCTGCACCGAATCATATTCCAAGGCAGGATGTTTACTCGCTCGAAAAGAGTCCATCCAGCTTTCGGTAGTGCTTTCTATCAGCTTTTCTTCATCGCTCAGCGCCCCAACAACAACAAAACCGCATGTGTCATCCCGGATGCTGGCAGTGTGGCACGTAGTAGCGCCGTAAACATCAGACATGCTCATTATCTTCATTGCTAATTTGATAGCGCGCCGTTTGTCGCTTTCCGGAACTGCGCCGCGTCGCTGTTCAGCAGCAGCAGCAGCAGCAGCAGCAGTAGTAGTCGATGCGTGTGCAGAACCGCGTGCAGGCGTTTTGGCTCGTAGAGCAGTTATGATATCGTGTAAGTCACCGTGATTCCGCAAAGCCTGGCATTCGTCTCCGAACAGGTCTGGTGCGTAAGAGGATGTGGTCTTTTTGTACCAGTTGAAGAATGGTTCGAGACGGTTGGAGCGCAGAGACCAGGGACATTCCGTGTAGCATCGTGTTGAGGGGGATGAAGGGTTGGACGTGCAGGCTGCACATATCGGCCAGTCCCAGAGGGCGCGGCAGAGGGATTGGAGGTCCGAGGGTATGATTTGGCGGAGGATGAATGGGGTTGCGGGTTGTGGGTTTTGTGGTGGCGGTTGTTGTTGTTGTTGTTGTTGGTGATGGGAGTGGAAAGAGGGCGAGGATGGGGTTGGAGTTGGGGAAGAAGTCATTTTGTGAGTATGAGATAGAAAGAGGCCAAGAGTATTGAATGTAAAAATGTTCAAAGAATCAGATTTCAAGACCAGGAAATACAACCTTCGTGTTCTGTTGCTGAAGGAGGTCGCCGCACACGGCGGGGAACAGGCCCACCGCTTTGCGTCAGACCAATGATGCGTCTATTACGGAAGGTCGAAGCGGACTTGGCTGCATTGTTTCGGTGTTGTCAAATCATGTGAGGGGAACCCAAAGGACACAGCCCCGTTTGCGTGGTAACACAAAAGAACATGAAAGAAGTTGTCGTTCGGCAATAGAGATAAACAGTCTGCATCTTGACTGGTTAGTAGCGAATAGCTCCCTGTTGCCATGATGTAGATGAGCGATAGGCGTTCTTGTCACTTACATCTATCTACTTGGTGGGCGGCTGCACATTTCGCACCCAAAATCCACCGAATCGCATCAAATGCAACCACCCACACAGTAGGTATATAGATACGTGCAAGTGGTACCGAAAGACGCGCCCAATCCAGCCCCATCTAGTAGTGTATGTACGTGTTTTGAGGCTCCGGTGAAGCCCTCTGTTTGGTTCTGCAGTTTTGAGGCCATACCCGAGCCTCAGTATCCCTGTGCTTCCATTTTGGTGGCGTTGGAACCTTCACCGGAACCTCCCCAATCACCCCAAAGCTTAAAGCCAAACTCTATCACCTCGCAAGGGTATAAAAACCCCGACGCCTGCTGCCCAATTTCCTCTCTCCTCCATCTTAGTCTGCATCCAAGATTTCCGAACCTACTCGATATTTCAAATTCAGCTCACACCACGTACCATCCACACCGCAATCAAGTAAGTCTTTATTTAGTAGTGTCTCGTTACATACCTCTAATAGTACATAGGGAATGGACAAAGTTGCCACCCTTATGCAGCAACTTTCTTGTCCTGTCCGCCAGGCATGGAGCATGATACGCAAGAATAAGAGGAACGGGGAGGTGGAACGGTTGGAATCCAGCAAAGGGAACTAAACCCCCGGCCTCAACCGACCAAATCTCCGCCCCAAGAAGGATGGCAACTCAACAGGACAGCCGAGTTTCCCTGGTACCTCGAGCGGGCCGTCCACGAGGAGAGCAACTGGTGCGGAACATGGATGCTGGAAGTGAAAGACATCGAAGCCGTGGATTGGGAGACGGTCCTGGTGCCGCCCAACGAGAGCGGTCCATCCGGTGGTGGTAAATACCAGCAGCGCCGGGACGGTGCGGGTGCCCAAGGAGGGTGGACGCGGTGGCAAATACCAGCGCAAACCAGCAAAACACTTGCCGTTCACACCTGAGAGGAAGCACGGTGACGACTCGGTTATTTTGAGCGACGGAGGCCAGGACGATTTGATGGTTTGGTTGGGGAAGCCGTAAATGGGAGAGAAGCACCAAGATCAAGGGAAAAAAAGGTATTCTTGAGTATGGCAGCAGAAACATTTCCGAATAGACACAAAGAAGCAAATATCAGAGAACGTGGCGGAAGAAGGTACTCTTGGAATGTCCACCCCCGAGCGAAGATGGACTCCTTCCTTGAGGTGTAGAGTTGAAATTCACCAATCGATCGGAGGTATACACTTCCCGAGATAGAGTCGTCAATATAAAGTGGGAGACGGGGCATGACTCTTGGCTCTTCAGAAGAGAGCAAGCCGTCGCTAGCTATATCAGCGCTCGCCGCAATTATTGTGGTTGCCGACTTTTTACAAGTTGAGATTATTGTGATGGAAATGCGGGCTGCCTTCATCATCTCGCGCGTCGTCCCCGGCTAGACTTATCAATATCATTTACCTTGGGCTACGCTTCGAGATATCGATAAAATAGACGTAATATTTCGCCATATTCCGATACCAGCGAAACATAAAGTCAATAGCGTCTTAAAACTCGGCGTTATTTAGTTTATTAATACAGCACATATCTACCCACCGAAATATTTCAACCCGTTATCTCGAGCAGCGATTGCCGCTAGTTGTCCGTCTCTAGCATCAGCAAGTGCCCAGCAAAGAGGGGAGTCAGAGAAATATGCCGTTGAATAACCGTGTGATTTACGTGTCTTGATGCAGCCAGCAGGTTAGGGGAAGTCGGTGGAATGTATGTCAGTCGTTAGCTGCGTGCAATCTCGTTCTTGTCGGGACGGGACGGGTTCGGCACGTTGCCTGCCTTCTAGAGCCGGAGGACAGACCAAGAGAGACAAGGGTTTCTCGCTTGGTGACACGACTCGACGCTTGATCGTCTGGCGTTTCTTGAGAGTTGTGAACGGTTGTCCAGCTGCGTTGCGTCTCTGGCTCGAGACACCGTTGAACAATGCCACGCGAACCGTGCCGCGGTGCGGATGCCCAGATTCGTCTCATATAACACGAAAGGTAGCGGGTTCATCGCCGAACGCCCCGCCGTCGAGAACACCTCTCTTCACCCGCGCCGGTGCCACAGCAGGTCCGATGAACACGCAGGGAATTGGTGGGACACTCCCGCCGATTGCTTTCCTCGCTCTTCGGATTAGCCTCCAATCTTTGAGCCGACGCAGCGTCATGAGCTCATCCGACCCCTTCAAACGGCAGACGATGTCACCTGGTCGTGTGACGCGGGAGCCCATGCCGACAAGGCCCGAGGCCGTCCGGTATACAACTCGACACATGGACGGCCACGTCATACACTCGAGGAAACCCGCACTCGAGGCTCCCCCAGCCCGCAACCGCAGCACCCTCTGTACCTCAGCTGGCAAGCTGTCAAACAAGGAACACACAGGCAGGTAGCCACCTCTGTCGCCCGCCTCGTTCGCGTCACACCACAGCTTGTGATATTCCAAGACGTAGGCGGCGAACGATCGGTGGTGCTCTTCCAGCGTCTGATTCAGTCCCGCCTTGCTCACTGGCTGGTCGGCCTCCCTGATGCCGAACGATAGAGCGAGCGAGAGAGACTCCAACACGGCGAGCGCGTCACGACCGGGCGGGCCGTCGGCCGGAAAGGCAACCTCCCATGTGCGGTTGAGCCAAAAGGGATGCTCCTTCGCCTGTTCCCGGGCTAGGTGCGTCACGGGGAAGTCGGTCGTCTCCATGCGGTGCGATACCGCCGAGATCTCGTCAACCACCCAGCCCCGGACCAGGAGATGCGGCAGGGGCTCGCCCGGCGTGCCGTTTGTGTCGCCTTCAATCCGGATCCAGTCGTCCTCGGCCTCGGCAGCGTCGATAGGGTAGTCCAGGGGTGTGGTCCGGTTGATGCTGTGCCAGTCAGGCGCCCAGCTCGGCATCCTACCCTCGTCCCGCGGATTCCAAACCCTCGCCTCCAAACATGGGTCGACCTCGTGGTCAACGAGCTTAACGGCATCGAGCCTCTTAGTCTTTCGGATGAAGTTGGCTGCCAGCTTCGTGTACAGCACGCCGCGCGAAATGGTGTAGTCGGGCTTGACAATAAGTTGTCCGTCCACAACAGCATGCGGGTGGCCGAGCAGGCTGTAAACGCGATCCCGCGCATCTGTTACGCCGAGGATGCGGGTCCAGTGCATACCAGTGAGAAAGTCACATCCGGGGGTGCCGTCATCCTTCGTTTCCCACACCATCAAGATGTGGTGGGTGACCCAGGACCGCAGGTCGAGATGGGTTACCAGAGACGCCCCGCTGTAGTCCAGGAACTTGACGAAGCGGCCGACCAACGGCCAGTCGACAACATCTAGCTCGAGGGCTTGGTGGCAATGCTTGCTCTCCGCAGGTCCGTCCGCGACGGCGCAGAGATCTCCCGCCCCATCGCAAGGCTTGAGCGCGGCGCACATGATGGCCTTGCGTGAGAGCCCAAGCTCCTGCACGATCCAGGTGCGGTGGAAGTACTCGATCTCGAAGAAGACCTTGACGGATTTCCACTTCCGGGCCTGCTCTTCGAACCGGCGCTGGTCGTCCTCGGAGAGAGGTGGGAGGGTCGCGTCTGCAGCAGTGAACACGTTCGGGTCGTGATGAAGCAGGATGCGCGCCTCGAGGATGCCTGCCTCCGGATCCTCCATGAAGTCATGAATGAAGCGCATGGCGGCTAGGGTGTGACGGTGGCCCTCTTCGCCCTCCTCCCAGCCAAGCCACGAAAGCACGCGGTGAGCCTGGGCGAAGATGCGCCCCATCAGCTCGAGCTGGGATGTTCGCTCGGGGAGGTCCTCCTGGTTGATGCAGAGCGCGTCGGCCCACAGCCGCCTCTTTCTCCCGGCCGATTTCGGGTGTCGAAAGGCCGTCAGGGCCCCGTACAGGTTTACAGTGACCGAGAGAATACTGGCGCTGACGACGAGCTCGCGCCGTTCTCGCTGGTCGCCCCATACGTACGAGACGGCCTCGTACGGCTCACCGTCAATGATCTGGGAAACTAGCCGGCCAACAATGGGGGCCGAGGGGTCACCGGGCTCCAGCTCAAAGACCCTTATGTGACCTGGGGCGAGAGTGAGGTAGCAGGCCGGGCAATGGGGATGCTCTGGGTCGCTCATTGTGCCTGGCGGCGTGGTTGTCAGTGAGGGATTTGTTAGGCTGTAATTTGATTATGTAACCTAGGTATACTGCGTTCGAGACCCAGCGGCGCCGTCACATTTAGGGATACGGGCGCTATAGTCAAGCGAGTAACAGATTCACCAGAAGAGTCTTGTCGTTTGTGTCTTGCCGGAAGGCATTGGGGAAGAACGGTGGGACGAAGCCGCGATGGGCTCGTCTACTCTGGTCATTTGAAATCAGGGGCTGATCGGGGTTTGTGGCACGGTCTGTGCGGGAAGATTGGGAGACCTGCGCGCTTGCTTATTCTCGGAAGACGGGCCGTGGCTGACACTGACCAATGAGGTCGGCTGTCCTGGCATTCCTGCATGAATCTACTCCTCACCTTTCCATTAACCTCCCAAACCAGCTACTCCCAACTCATCCAACTCCTACCCTCATTTCCGGTAATAGTACCACATTGCGCCAACTGCCAGCAAAAAAACTCCAGTAAGGCTCCGGACTGCACTTGGTCACGACTGTGTAACGTTGTACCACGACTGCACAGCTGCTCGTGCCCCTCACTGGAACCGCCACGTATTTGGGTCCCATGTTGCGCGCCAGCTACAACATGGCGGACTCCCACGACAGCGGCTCAGGGGCATACCCCGTCATCGAGGAAGCAGCAGACAGGTACCGTCCTCCCCTCCCCGCCCCAACGCTCCCCATCTTACCACTTCCCAGACTTGACGAGCAGCACGTCTTCACCACCAAGACCCTCGGCTTCCTCCTCCACCCCAACATCCCCGCGCCGTCGGCCAACGCCAAGATCGCCGACATCGGCACCGGAACGGGCATCTGGCTGCTCGACCTCACCCGCTCCCTCCCCTCGACCTGCACCTTCACCGGGTTCGACATCACCCCCTCGGCCTTCCCCTCGGCGTCGGGCGCCGTGCCTCCCAACGTCGCTTTCCGCGTGCACGACATGCTCGCCCCGTTCCCCGCCGAGGAGCGCGAGACCTACGACGTGGTTGCCGCCCGCTTCCTCAGCAGCGCCACGCCGCGCGCCGACTGGGCGGCCACCCTCGCCAACCTCATGACCCTGCTGCGTCCGGGCGGCTGGCTGCAGTGGATCGACTCGTGCAACTTTGCCGTGTACAATTCGGTCCCAGGGACGTCGCGCGCGGCGTGTCGTGAGGTGTACGCCGGGCTGGATCCGCTGAGGAAGGGGGACGCAGTGATTGGGTTGATGATGCGGGAGGCGCAGGACCAGAGGAGGGAGGAGGTGCTGAGGGGGGTGGGGTTCGTGGATGTGCATGAGGATGTGTTTTCCACGGACCGGTTGCAGGAGGTTGAGTGGCCCGGGCTGAGAGCGAGGGCGACGCGGAACGTGATGGAGTGCTTTCTGGGGTGTCTGGAGGGGTTGGCTGGGACCGAGGAGGGCAGCGAGTGGACGCGGGCGAGGCTCGAGAGAGCCAAGGTGGAGGTGGAAAGGGAAATTGAGGCGGGTGTTTATCACACGCTGGATCAGGTTTGTATTGTTGGGCGGAGGCCGGAGGAGTGAGCCCTGACGACTATGTTTAACTCCCCACACTATTTCAATAATCCTTGCATCATTTATAATCGCACTACTTTTAGGAGTTTTAGGCTACACTGGGTATGCGGGCCGGCCACAGGACCTGATGGCGTTGTGGTACCGGGTTCGGAAGAAGTCGAACCAAACCTGCGAGGCCGTCTCGTACTTGATTGGGTCCTCCTCCCCACCCCGACCACAGAAAGCCTCGAGGTCCTGTGCCTGCTGGATGAGCCGAGCGTAATCGGGAACCGGCGGGAGTACTTGGTCGGATATATCGTCATCCAGTTGCCTGATGGCATTGTTGAGGGCATCTAGACGCGTCCAGACGGGGTTGCCATCTGGGAACTGACCAACCCCTTCGGTCGAACCGTCTCTGCCGAGCTCGAGATGAATGATTAGGGTATTGAAATTTTCCACAAAGTAGCTGAGGTCATTCATCTCGGAAAGGGTCGCGGGGTCGGCCAAGTACTGCCTGTTCCTGGCTTGCAAGCCGATGCGCTGTGCCAGCTCCCAGTCCCCAATGTAAAAGTTCGGGGGGAAGGGTCTGTCGTTCTCGCCGTCCCATCCGGGAAAATGCATAAAGAGGTTTCCAAAATGCAAGTCCTTGTGGTTGATCAGCATGCTGCCTTGGTTGTGAGTGAGCCACTGCAGAGCCCCCATCACTTGGGCGGCCATCCTTGCAACCACCGAGACGGGAGGAATGTAGGAGCCCGTTTGCTTGGTGTAACCCCAGTCTCCGACCGTCCCCCCGTTGTAGACGGGCCAGTATGATACGCTGTAGTATTTAGCGGCTTCTCCAGCCCTGGAGCGTCCAGAACGCACGTACTCGGCCCCGAGGTTCTCAATGAAGAAGCACGGGTAGTCGGGCGGCGAATCAACCTTTTGGCCAATGAGATACCTGATGGTTGAAAGGTCCGTTCTCGGTCTTGGGTTGCCTCTCGCATCAAAATACTGGTTGTGTTCCTCGGGATTCTGTTTGCAAAGCACGGCGATAGTCCGCCCATTTTCCCGGCTGGCCTCGGAACAGAGAAAGGACACGGCAGAGGCGCCAGCACCCAGCCTCTTGACAACCTTGTAACGTCTACCCTGGAAGGTGTACTCTGTGGGGCAACGTGAAATCTTCCTTTCTCTATCCTGCTCTGCAGTGCGCCCAAAGGAGGTGCTGGCGTCGCTCCGGTCGGAGCCCAAGCTGCTGGTTGACCCGGAGGATGCGCTTGTGTGTGACATTGTCGTGATTGACTGTTTTGTGCGACGGTAACCCCATCTTTCTATCGTCGGCAAAACAACCATCTTTTATAGGCCGAAGGCTCCATCTTGAGCAAGCCAACTGTGCGCAAAACAGTCTGTGGTGTTGTTGACTATTGTCAACTTTTACAATAAAGTTCGGAACAAAGATAATTCGACTTGAACAAGGAACAATAGGACTGTATCCCACCACCGGCTTCCTGTAGCTAACAATGGCATTGTTTAGGCCACATGTTTCTCAGGCCTCCTCCCCCCGTCCTTCCATCCCGAACCACATCATGCGATGCAAATTGACTCTTGTTCACTCTCTTTCCCTGCACGCCATCTTCCACAGAGGGACATTGAGTCGCCTCATCCTCCGTCGAGCTGGCAAAGGCACAAGACATTGAAGGCGTACGCGCCGTCTTCGGTGAGACGCCCGCCAGGCCAGTGAGACTGCCGTTCGTCTTGACGAGCGTTTGGAGGACCTCGAGAAGATGGCTTTCTCATTGAAGAAGGAGTCACTGGTCAAGCAGGCACAGAAAGAGCTTGCCGCATCTGCCATCTCAATTTTGCGCAAAAAAGAGCTGACGTGGCGTCTTGAGAATATCATCAAGAGTACGACGAAGGAACAAAAGGGGATTCGGAAGGCGCAGGGAGATGCGGCTGTCAAGTTTATTGAGTCCCAGGTGGTTACGGCTCTCAATCCTGAAAAGACCCAGACCTCTATCATTCTGAAGCTCCCCACCAATTTCGATTTCTCGGCCGCTGTTCTCACCGAAACGCTCAAGCATGTCGCGTCAAACCACAGCCAGAAGAGTGTCTACTTGATAGGGCTCGACCACTCTGCCAACCGGGTTGCTCATGGGTGCTTTGTCTCCCTGGTAAGTTTCTCTCTCTCTCTCTCTCTCTCTCTCTCTCTCTCTGTCAGATAAAGAAAAATGAAGCAAATGACTGATATAAACTTTTTTTTCTTTTTCACGGACACACGAAGAATGGTCTAATGGCAAGCAGGTGGGCTGCCGAGGTTGCTAAAGCTGTTGGCGGCGGAAGCGGAGGAGGGAAAGGGACTACTACTACGTGCATACGGAGTGGAACGGACATGACCAAGCTTGATCAGGGGTTGGATGCTGCGAGAAGCTACCTCGAGAGGCTGCAGCCTTGAGAGCAGACTGCGATGCTGGAGGTTGATTTTGGGCAAAGATTAGATACTGGCTGCGTGGAAGAATGGTGGAGGATTTGTGTTTTATTGCTTGAGGGTGATTTTGGGTGTCTTTTGGGAGCTTCGTTATCGATGTAAAAAGAAAATAAACCCGGGAAATCCCACGTTTGGACTTTCGCGCTATTGTTGCCAAGCTATGGTTGCCCTCCGGACTCAGCAGGGTGTCTCTGCAAGAACCGCCTCCCTGCGTAAATCATTGTTGAGCGATTATTTTCTGGTCAGCTAGTTCTATAAATTTACTGAGCCATACCTCCCTCCGTGTCTGTTTCTCTCAGGCCTCCTCGCCCGGTCTTTCCCTCCTCAGCCACATCCTACGATGCATCATCGTATCGGGACGCTCGTCCGTTCTGCCGTCCTCCGCCCCCACCTCCGACTCCCGCGCTCTAGCAGTCCCTTCCAGTTCGTCCCGGCCTTGTAAATCCACAAACTTGTAAGCCCAGAAGGAGCACCAGATAAAGACCAGGCCTGCCAACCCGCAGGTAACAAGATATACAATCGCTGCCTTTTGTGTGTTTCAACCTGCCGGTTAGCGGAGATTGTCCTGTGTTTTTCCAGAGATGCCCGGGTGATTAATACATACCTTGCTCAACCCATCCCAAACTGCACCTCCGTCATATAGCGGCGTGGTGATGTAAACCGTCAACCCTATCATGAAGGCAGTGAACGAGTACGCCATGAGCATCATGGGCGCCTGCCAGGTGAAGATCATGTTCCAGCGGACCTCTACCGCGATATACTCCTCTTCTACCGCTGCTGGTGAGTCAATAGTGTCTGTCCGTCGGGCGGTGAATGGCGGTTTCGGCTGGGGAAGAGGACTGCCATGGGGTTTCATCAGAGAGCTTCCGATGCTGGTGGTCGTGTATGTTTTGCTCGGGCGATCTGGAGGTTTGTGGCGGGGACTAGCAGGGATGTCTGAAGACCGGTGAAAGGCAACATCCAACGTTGAAGCCCCGCCGCCTTCAACTCGTACAAAGTCGTCCAAATTACTATCAGATTCCGGATAGTCGCGTTGAAGAGATGGACCAGGACGAGGCGGCAGATCATCATCCCCTAACCGGCCCGGATCGAACAAGGGGCCGCCGCCGAACGCTGGTTTCATGTGCTCAGTTGTTCTCGAATACAATGTCCCTGTGGTGTTTACTCTCTCCGCCTGCCGTCTCGACTCGGCTGCTTTGTATGAACCATCGTCATGATAAGCACCGTGAACTCTCAGGATCATGGCGAGCTCGCGCGACAGGCTTGGACGCTCGGAAGAGCCTTTTATCGCGGAAAAGATGAAAGCCTGAGAGGAAGCCAGCAGGACTGAGGTCATGGAAAGCACCAGACTGGCATACCATGACCCTGGGCCCAGCCAGTGCTCCGTCTCTCGTGGGGCCCATGAGAAGCAGCCAATCACGGCGGCCGAGAGTAAGGTGCTCTTTTTATATTGAGTAAAAGTCAGTACCTACATGTTTTGAGTTTTCTTCTCAAGGGGATGGAAAAGGCCCACCGCAACTGTGATGAACTGGTATTCGGCGAGCTTTCGCTCTCTCCAGTTGGATATCTTTGCCGAGACAACATCCGGTGCCTGTCTCTCTCTGACGCACTGGGCGATGGTGAGTACCGGGAACAGCGTGTTTTCCCGATAGAAGCGATAGTAGGGTAGGGTGATGATGTTGGAGAGGGTCAAGCCGACGAAGCCCAGGAGTTTAGGAAACCGAGTCTGAAGACCAATGATGGTTATGATTGATTGATTAGATTCATCATCCACACAATCGAAATGTAATCCATACCGCTATTGCTTTCGTTGACGTCCTTGACATTATTCACGTGGAACCTGCGCTTCTCGCGCTTCCCCAGAGGAAAGGGGAATCGGATGGAGAGGAGACCGAGATATATCCTAGTTGCAGGGACAACTAGCAAGGAGAAGCTAAGAAAATGGTGTTGGAAGCTGAGGGAGCGACCCCGGTTGTTTTTTGTGCTTATCAACCAATCACTGCGTGGCAGCTGTGCTTCCAACTGCGCCACGGGCATTTTGCCCAGACGTGCCGAGTGCTGCCGCCCCCCATGATGTGGCATCCAGGCACACACACGTGTATAAGTGAGTTGCCTGCCGTTTAGACAACTCCACAGCTCTCGGTTGAACTTGATCATTGGAGTGCTATTTTCCGTCAAACTGTTTTTTCCCCTTCTTTTTTCCTTCTTTTTTTTTTCCCCTGATAAAATCAACAAAAAAGACTGTTATACCGACTAGCGAGTGCGATCTGTCTTCATTTGTGAGGATGTCTCATCGCTTTCAGAAACAGATTCGGGCAGCTATATATCTCGTGCAGGCTCATCAGTCATACAATAAAAATCATTACATTCGTTTCACTCAAAATCTCTCATCCTACAATATTTTTTTGTGGGTGTTGGTTCTTATGGGTTCTTGCGGTTGGGGTGGTAAAAATTATAAGTCGTCTTCTGAAGAATTCCGTCGAGGGTTCCACAGCATGGACGCGGAAGATTGCCGCATTTCGGATGACTCGGAATCCAGAACGGAGAAAGGGATGGTGTCTTCTCTTCCCAGACTTTCCCAACATCACTCCTGGATTCCCTAGCGGCAGTATTTGTAGCATTTATAGGTATATCATGGTGAATATCCTATACGCTTATTGTCGTCCAGTGTATCTCAATTGTCGCTCTGTTCCCAAAATCGAATCGGATGTCTCTGAGGAATGAAAAGGTTGGATATTTAAGATGGATATGGCGGGTAACATTGAACCTTTCTGGTCTGGGAAGTGACGGTGGGTAAATATGTAAGTAGCGCAACTTGAATGCGTGAAAACATGATGAGTATTGTGCACCGAGAATCCAAATGCTTATGTAAATACTCAACCCCTGACTCCTGGCATTCGACAAAATAACTGCTGTGGTGATGCAAAGCCACCGCCAGTCTGCCTTGCCCTGACACGCACACATGAGGGTGCCTTGCCGCCAAGCTTGGGATCGATTGGGCGCTTTGCACAACCTGTCTCTAACCATGTCTGCCTTTGCACACGCGTGTAAAGATTGCGCGAAAGATATAAGTAACCCGGGCGTCCTGCTTAAAAATTTCCATCGTCCTGATCCCAGATATGCATTTCATCTAACTTTAACCTTGGCTCGGATCACATCATCGGTAGGTAAATATTGTTTGCATGTTTATTTATCCTCAAGTTGATTTGACACACACAGCTAGCTCCCTTCAACAACTTTGTTTCGCATAATGATCAATTTCTAGAAAACAGTCCATTCACTTTGAAACTAATTTACAGGCAGCAACAGTACAAATATGACGGGGATTCCTGAAAAATCGCTAAAAGAAAATCGCTTGAACAGACGGAAGAAGCCAAACAGGGTGGGTGGCGAAAGGCATCGAGGTGACAAATACTGAACCGAGATGCCGATATGCCCCGGGCCTAAAGCTTTCATAATAATAACTAGGCACCCAAAGAACACAAAGAGAATGATGGAAGGTCGAGAGCGCCGGCTGGGGATGTTCCCCTGTGAAAGAGACTCTTGTTGTCCGAGCCACAGGCGGGAAAGGCTTCCGAAAGCAACAAAGTCTGGGATGGATTGATTGTGTTCCAAGGAATGCACGACGAACCGTGGGCAGAGGCGGGAATACTAACATGAGCCGTTGGCTCCAACTGGAATGAAGAATTGGCGGGAATCCATTGATGGGAATATTGGGGGAGGGTTGGTGGAGGATTGTTGGAGGATTGTTGGAGAGAAGATAATAAAAGAGATGAAGCGTGTTGACGGGTTGAGGCTTCAGACGTCTATCGGCTTGCTGACATAGATCTCGGCTAGTTTCCCGCTTCTTCGACGAAAGCTGTTCAGAATTCCAAGATCTCCGAGATCCAATCGACCGATAAAGATATCGTCACCCGGCTTGTCGGATGGGCTTTTGATGGACAACCCTTTGCCGTCCTGCTGGATGAAGAGGTCCCAGGAGTCCGACCCTCTTCGCTTCTTGGATCGCTGTGGTAAACTTGCACGGAGGTATTCATCTGGAGCAGAGCACGAGTTAGCAAGGGCAGTGAAATGCTTGGGAAGTTCCCTGCGAGGGTCACGGGCTGGGAACATACCACGGGGAACCTTGGAGGGACGCCGAATGCAGAGTTGATGGGCGTCCGGGTTATAGACCACGGCACGCTGGTCGATCAACATGATGGCTGCTTGGAATTGGGTTGGTAGATGAACAAGAGCACGGGATACTCAATACCAATGTGTCAAGCTATCGAGGAAAAGTGGACGAATAGACTTCGGGGGGGGGGGGGGGGGGAATAGTTGAGCAAGAACGGGACACAAAGAGCATGTCAAGAACCCGATATGGCGGACCATTTTGGGGGAATTTAACGGTATAAAATATTGAAGAGACAAAAGGAAGAATGTGCCCAGCAGGTAGCCCCGGACAAAATCCACAGTGGCGACCGCATCAGTGCACTAGGGCGGCTCGTCCGTCCACGGAGTGGGGGGGGACAAAACTTACCTGGCTTCTTGGGCGGCCACGAGGGTCGAAACATTGCATCGAGCGAGACGCAGAAAACTAAAGGAATTACAAAAGTTCCTTACCTCCCATATTTGATACACGTATCCGAGCACAACGCCGCCAGACCCGTCGAAAACTCGCTGTCTATTGGAACAAGGAGGAAAGGACAATTTCCAGTTTGAGCACAGCCTGCAGGTTTTCAACCGTGTCAACCTGACGGAAAGCCCAACAGCGGGTGTGGACTCTTTGATACATGTGGCGGTGGCGGAGCATGCAGGTGTCCGATGATCTCACAAATGGAATGGGCCAGCAATGCATTCAGCCGAGTAGCCCTTCCCAATTGGACGTCCTGTTGTCCCCCCCTTTGACGACCATGCCGACACAACAACCACTTCAAGAGGGCGAAGAAAGCCTGGTAAGTGCCCCTTCTGCTACGGCCCCCAAACTATTGCTGGTTTTACATGTCTTGAATAATAGCTATCTTGATTCAGAGAAGTCATGTGACTGCGAAGACGGGAGCACTGAGCTAACACAGGTCCAATTGCCACAAGACCGTATCTCGGTCGTGTGCATGCAGGTCATTGCAGGTGGTCATTGCAGGTGGTCATTGCAGGTGGCCATACAGGAGTGGTGTGTGACAATATCCCCTTACCCGCCGCCCGTCAGGTTCCGACGGCCCACTATAGAAACCCGCTTCATTTCAGACCTGGCAGAAGGGATTGGTTCCTATCTCTCACCGCAACAAAGAAGGGTTGCGGCGTACTGCGTATAGGTGATGAATGTTTCCCACAAAAGATCCATTCGGCTCCTTGGAGTCAATAATAGCCCCAAGACAGCCTGTGGCAAACGCCACAAACTGGCATTGCTTGGGGTCCGGCCTCTCACCTGAGCACCCGGGGCCACAGCGTCTATCAGCCCTTACAGCCTGCCGATGTTTGGCTGATTCCACTCCGCAATCTTGCGATGAGAAGGGTGTGCTCAGGATGGTGTGGTCAAAGACTAGTTAGTCTAAAAGAGGGCACGAGAAGCAGCCCCCCAAGTTTTTGTCAGCTTGATACTGCGGCTATTATCAATTTGGGCACAATATTATGCACGCCCTCAAGCCACAGCTGCACCTCTTGCCCTTCACAGCACCCTCACTCCGCTAACAGCCAATCATTCATCAGCCACCATCCATCATGGTGGTCCAGCCGGTTTGGAGTCCTGTCTTTGGGCCGGGCGCGTAGACATCACAGAGGCGTATTGAGGTGTGAGAAGGTGGGCAAGGCTGTGAGAGCCTCGTTGCCAGCTTTTTTCCGGTATGTGAGGGCACCCAGGACTTATTTCACGGGTGGAAACAATGTTTGGGTCCTTTAAAGATGGTTCCATTTCCTGACGCCTGAATGATGTGGGCATCAACTTGATCATAATATATGTATTCAACAGAGCCGGATGTTCACACCCAGCCATCCACCTTTTATCTTTTTGAACCATGGCAGATCAAGACATTGACGCCGCTCAGGCCGCAGCACCGTGGGGCAAGTTGAACGTTCTCACGTTTGGTATGGTTATCAATTCCAATTCCCGGTCTATCACGAGCATAACTGATATCTGAACAGATGGCGGCGGTGTGCGCGGCTATTATAGCCTCCTTCACCTGGACAAACTCATGGAGTGCATCGCTGAAGCGGAACACAGGCTGCATGAAGCAGAACCTGAGCTGGCACGTGCACAAACGCCTGAGGACCTTTCCAGCTTTTCACCACACCCAATGCCTGAATATGTCAACCATCCCAGGGGCAATTCCCCAGGAGAGCAGCCACCCCGTCATGCCTCATTCTTGCCCTGTCATTACTTTGACTACATTTCCGGCACGTCAACCGGAGCGTAAGTGGTCCCCCTCAGCAATGCCCTGCGGCTGCCGGAATATCTTGCTAATATATCGTTCAAGATTAATCACCATAATGCTTGCCAAATTCCGGATGTCTGCACACGACTGCCTGGGGGAGTATGAAAGGCTGGCAGGCCTAGTGTTTGGCCGTCCAAGGCATGTTTATGAAATGAGCCTCCAAGGTGTCATGCTTTTTTCCAAGAGGCACAAGTTCTCGACTGCCAATCTCGAGTTCGCAATCAAGGACGTGGTCAAGAGAAGAGGAGAAAAGCCAACCTATCGAGATGATGCCGAGGAGATGGTCTTCGGTACGCCGAGGGGATTTTGTCGAGCGTGAGTGCCCCAATTCCCCCCCTTTTTTTTTCCGGCTGGGGCGGTGCACTAATGGTCTCATTTGACAGTATAATTTTTATTACAAGGAAAATTCGGACGGCCGATAAATCCAAGAAGAACAAGCAGGGTCCATTTGTCTCGAGGCCCTACATCTACCGCTCGTATGACAACTTTCGTCGTCCTCGTCCTGCCGGCAATCATCCAACAGCCGCTCAGCCCAGAACTGAGTCAGACCTCGTAAGAGAACCAGGGCAACCAAGACGATCATCGACTTTGGCTGTTTGGAAGCTTGCACGCGCAGCAACAGCCGCCAAGTTCTACTTCAAGCCGCTGCTGATATCTCTGCATGATTCAGAGATGCTGCGGACCACCAGGGATGAAAAGCGGATGCCGAGGACCACCGAAATCGCGGAGCTGGTCGACGCAGGACTGGATGATGTCAACAACCCCTCTCAGGCAGTGCACAAGGAGCTCAAAAGGCTTCTTGCAGGATCCAAGAAGATTGAGACTTGGGTCAGCATCGGAACCGCGAGGGGAACGAAGCCCGACGAGTCTCGCCTGATCAAATTCATGGCCCACAGGATCTACGTTGCAGGAGACACGGAAAAGGTCCACGATCATATGGATGAGGTTTCGGAGAGTACGGCTCGGGAAAACAGGGGGCCCTTTAATTACTATCGCCTCAACGACACGAATGGCCTTCCCGATGTTGACATGGATTCGTGGATACCACGCGGCTCAGGCCCCAAGTCTGGAGAGCAGACCCTGCAGGACATACGGAGGTCTTTTGAGAATCATTACAGGAATCCAGAGGTGAGAGATTATTTTCGAAGATGCGCCGAAGAGCTGGTTAGAACCCGGAGGGAGCGAACCGCCGACGAGTCCCTCTGGGAGCGCTACGCCCTCGGCACTACCTACACCTGTCGGCTCCCCGGGTGTAAGTACGAGCCAGACCAGACCTGGGAATATCGGGAGCAGTTCATCGCCCATTTACAAACCGATCACAATCTGACGGCGGAACAAGACATCAAAGACGCATGCAAAGAAGGGAGTCTGCTCTGGAAATACAAGGCACCCGCAAACGAATCACCAATCGCCAATCTTTCCCGGAGGCGGACCACCTGGAACTCTATTTTTGCTGGGTAGGTAGTTGGGGGAGCGGGAGGAAAACCGAAACCGGGTTAATTATTATAGAATTGGTTTGATTACGCGACGGAGCATAATAGAGGGCATTAATATCACCGTCCGCTGAGAATCCCTCCGAGTCCCTTCCCCCATTCTCGACTGCAGCAGGCTGTCTGTCTCTAAGCCTGCGCCCCATCCATGCTTACTTCCGACGGACTCAGTCGGTGGGTAAGCTCAGGGAGTGTCAGGATTACTGTGGACTGCAGTGGTTACCCTCACCGCCTCGGGAGGTCGGGATCTTTCCTCAATGCGGTCCCAGACTGTGCAATCGCCGCGGCCGTAAATAACACTTTTGCCACTTCTAGCTCTGAACCCCATGGGAGCCCAGTCGATGGGTAGAGCGTTAGGTGCACGTGGTCCACCGGCAAGCTCCGTCGAAGTCCAGCCAGCCTTGTTGACACACCAGCCAGGCAATTATGCGTATGCAAAGGTCTGGTCTTGACGACATCTGTCATCCGCTGACCTGGGTAGATCACGAGGTTGCGGTGAACGCATGCGGCTGAGCCCCGCCACTGAGAGGCCGCTTGCACCAATGTGAGTAACACGGCGGTTCTTGCACTTGACTGGGCAACAGGCCGACAGCTCACTGGCAGCGGCATCAACCAATCATGTACGTAGCCGGGGAAAGTGAATGAAAGAAAGCCCCGACGGGTCACTCACTACCTACCTGGTATCCTTCAAAACAGAGTCTGCTATTGGCAGCCAGATCCGGTATTACCTTCAGGTTGATTTCCCGAATCGTGTAACAGCCCACAAGCTTGCCAGGCTCCAAGGCGTTCTTAACTGAGCTATTATCAACCTATATAAATAACCAAGGTATGCCTTCCACGGCACACACACCTACACAGAGAAGGAAAAAAAACAAAGGCGACCATTGGAGTACGATACTTGGGAATTTAGGCGATAAAAGAAGAAGGTCTTGAAAACAATCACCCTGGCAAACGTAGGTTCGTAGATTTATCTTGGAAGTACCCTAGTTACATGTATATGTATATACCGAGGTATAATAGGAACCTCACGCCTTCTTGTACCTGTATGCCTCTCTGTTGCTCAAGACGAAGAAGAAGAAAAAGAAGTGATGATATTTATTAATCTCCTCTCTTTATGAGAGGGAAGAGAAGCCTCTACTTATAAAGGCAAGCTAGCCAGTCTGTCAACAATATCATAATAGCTTCCTTTCTCTCCTTAGAAGTCATTATAATAATGGCCTTTTTTCTTATGGAGAAAGGGGTAAGGCTTGCAATATCTCCCTATAGGCTAGCTAGCTAAGATAGAAAAGAAAAATGAGGCTAAAGTCTAAGTATATAATCCTAATATTTTTACTTTCCTAGTGTTTTCCTTTTTCGTACTTTTCTTATATGCTTTTAAATCTATAATAAGATTTACGTCCTTAGCTATTAGATTATTTTTACCGTTATTCCCAGTTATTATACGAATCTTACGTATTTTTCCTTTCCGAGCGGCTTCGTTATGCCGTCGGCTACTATCTCGTTTATACTTATATATTCTATTTTGAACTTTCTTTATTAAGTTTGATAGATTATTTATTTATACCTTATGTCGATATATCGTATACGAGCTATCTCTAATAGCTTTAAGATTATTAAGCGTACGTTCTGGCTATCCGTAAATAATAGCTATAGTTCTGGTTAAGGGTAACCGTAATCCTTAAGAATGTCTATTACTTAAATGATATTAAAGCTGGTAGGTATTAGGTTAGTGAATTTTACCTTTATTATATTACGGGCGATAAAGGTTTACTTCTTTAACTTTTAGACGATTAGTCCTTTAGCTATAAAGACTATATAGCCTCCGGTATTATACTTTATTATTAGTTCGTTTATAAAGGAAATATCGCTAAATCCTTTTACTTTTATATCCTTAATATTAAATTTCTTGCCTTTAAAGACGATGCTATAGTATATAGTCTTCTTTAAGTATTTAAATAAGTATTTTATTAGGTTAAAGTACTTTTCCGAGGGTTTAGCGTTTACTTTATATAGTCTATTTATTATATATATAATATCCGGTCTAATACCTATCGATAATTAGTTAAGTAAGCCTGTCTTTTTGATATAGCTTTTTTAATATTATTAAAGCGGTTCTTAAATTGCTAGTAATTGGAATTTATTTAGCTATAGAATCGATGCGCCGTTATTATCTTTATACTTAAACTTTTTTAGTATTACCCTAATATATAATTCTTAGCTAATAAAGATTATTTTATCCTCGTAATTACGTATTACGTTAAAGCCTAGGAATCTCTTTATTTTATTTAAGTCTTTAATTTCGAATATTACTTTAAGATTATTATAAACTTTCTTATATATTTCCTTTATAGGTATTGAGATAAGAATATCGTTTATATATAGGATAATTAGTATATTTATAATAAGATAATGGAATAAGTATAGATCGGTATTTAGTAAGATAAAGTTAAGCTTTTCTATTATCGGTTTAATTATTTAAAACTAATAGATTAGGCTATACCGTAAGTTATATAAGGCTTTATTTAGTTAGTATATTATTCCCGGTGGCTTTTCTAATCCATTAAGAGGTTAAATATAGTATATGGCTTTTTCTAGAATCTTTACGTTTAAGAATATCGTTTTAAAGTCGTAATATAAGTAATAGTAATTTAAGACTATTATAAGCGTAAAGAAGGTTTTAAGTATTACGCTATTTATAATAGCGGCGTATATATTTTCTATATTTTAAAAGCCTTATTCGAAATTACTATAGACTACCTATCTTACCTTCGCCGTCATTTCTCTGATTATAGGATTTATTTTCTTATTATAAATTTATTTATTTAAGAGGATTATTATTCTTTATTTTATAAGGATTAGCGTATAGACCTTTATATCGATTAAGCTTTAGTCTTACTTCCTTATTATTAATAATTAATAGTATTTATAATTAGGTAATTTCTTTACTTAGCGATAGTTTTTAGGGATTAAGGTCTTAACTATATAGAGATTATATTTAACTTTTATAGCCGAAAGGTAATATTAGATAACTTCCCAGTCATTAATTTCCGTTAAATAATCTATTACCTTAACTATCATTTTCTTTATTATACCTTAGTTAAATAATTTATAGAATCTAGGCTAGTTTAAATCCTTAAACCTTAATACTTTCATACATTCTAGTCTATTAGAGGTTAAGCTTCTCCCTATAGCTAGAATAAGGGGGGCGATTTCTCCGGCGATTTCCTCTATAACTTCCGTCTTAGTATATATATCGTTATTCTTAGCTTTATTTTCGCTAAGACTTTCGATCTAATCTCTTAGGTATATCTCTTTTAGCTTAGGAGGTAATAGGTATAATAGGTCGTTACCTATATTATAGTTATTATCATAATTATATAAAGATATTATAGCCTTTTGCTTAATATTATTGCTTTCTATTATATTTTACGAATTATCGTTACTTTCTTAGGTAGGCTTTAAGATAGATTTTAATCTATAGTCTAATAATATTATAGTCTTATTTCTAATTACCGATTAGACTTTAATTACGGTATTATCGTTAAAGACTACCTTATATTAGACCTCTAAGGATTCTTTTCCCTTCTTATCCTTAGAGTCTTCGTTAAATCTTATTGCCGAGACTCTTACAATAGCTCTTTGTTAAGCTGTAGGGTCTTTGCAAGCCTGGTCGTACCTGCAAGGAGAGCTACAGGGAACTATGCCCTGTAGTGGTGGTGCGGAAGCAGAAGCGGAAGCGGTGAGATACAACGGTATGGAATGGTGAGATATGATAGCAGTGCTGAAGGAAGCGAGCCTACTGTGATATAGTGGTTAACACACTAGAAATAAAGGTCTTCAAGGCACTTGTGCCTTGGGAATAAAGGTTGTAGTGGTTGAGTATAGAGGCTTGGTTGCTTATATTATTGCTTGTTTGCTTGCTTAAGGAAAGAACTAGATACAGGAGTGAGAGGAGAGTATATGATACGCCGATTCCATGCCAAGGTTTGGCACGTGGCGTGTGGCACAGACCACCAAATGGATAGTGAACCAAGATAAAGATAAACAGCTGTAGAATACTATAGTGTAGAAAATCATCCTTCTTATAACCATTTATTTGTGTGGCACATTTGCCCCTGTGTATAGTATTATCTGTATATAGCTACTATATTAATGGTAGCTGCGACTATAATATAAGTCTTTTCGGGACTATATATAGATCTAACCTTTTTTTTTTTCTTAAGTAAAACGTCGTTAGGATTAATAAAATAACCCGATTCTAGCAGACGGTAACGCTCTTCGTTGCCTGAGCCGTTGAGTTAATCTCCTCCTATTACCTATTCTATCTATATAGCTGCCGGCGGCGCTAAAACGGCTACTGAAAGAGTAATAGATCTTCCTTCCTTTTTATATCGGTATAGTTGCCTAGGGCAATAGCCCCTGGTTTGAGCTTCCCGAATGCCTACCTTAGCGACCTCCCTTCTTCCTTAATAATAGCCGTACCTACTTAAACGGTATAGCGAGGACGACGACGCCTAATAGGTTAGATTACCGGGATTAGCGAACGGGACCGATACCCTTCTGGGAAGGAACCTAACTAAACCCTAGCCCGACTTACTAGACCTACTCCCCTTACCCCTCTAATACTTCTAACTATTACTAATTAAATAGCGATTACTATAGATATTAACGATATAGCTATCGGCTATATTGTAGTTAGGGCTGCTAGCAAATGATCTATGCTACTAGCGTTAATAAGAGATATAACCGTAGTCCGGTAAATCCAACGCTTCGTCGAAATAGGATATAAAAATACGGCGATAATTAAACCGTAAGACATTAATACCGCTAAGGAAATCGTACCCGTATATAGGCTTAAGGACTTTAGCAAATTAATTAAGGATCCTTTCCCGTATAATTGGCTAGGCCGTAAATAAGCCCTTCGAAATATCTTATAGAAATGGAGATAGCGCTTTAGTATCGAACCTGATCCGCCAGATTCTGACGATAGGGCCGTATAGCTATAATAATAATAGGTTATACCGGAAATTAACTACCTAAATAATCCGTAACCGATTATATATTAAAATAATATTACCGTATAAGAGTAATAGTTAGTACTAATTACGGAAGAACCTTAAACGGTAAGCTCCCTATTATTAATATTATAAGAGGCAATTTAAGATACTATATACGTAAAATTACCTATTGTAAATAATTTGCTAATATCTTAATAATATATTATACAACCGAGCCTAATTGTAACGGAAGATATATTATCGCTAGGTATAATTCCGGAGGAATATAAATACTTTTGCGTAAAAAATAGTAATAAAACCAACGAAGCGCTTATCTTATATTAACTATTACTATATATATTAGTAGGTCAAATCGGAATAGTACCTTCGCGGGGCATCGCCTTATTAAACCTAGCGTTAATTAGTATAGTCGGAGACCGGTATAGTACCGGCTAGCCACTAGGAATAACGCCGGCCCTAAGAGTAGTAGCATAGCTAAGCGATTCAATAGGAAATTAGTAGCAAGATATTATATAGACGGGACCCCCGTAACTTTCGGTATAGGGGAAAGTAACCGAAAACGTAGTCTAGAATAGCTACCTTACCCTACCTAACGCTAATAATCACTAATATTATATACTTAATTTACCCTCCTATAACTAATAGAACTATATAAACGTATAAAACGATTATATATAAGTTAACGTACCGAATATATAGTTAAGCTGTATAGTATTGGCTAGCTTAAGTATTAGATAATAATCGAGTCGTATATAAGTTGACTCTCTATATTAATTAAGCCGTATATAAGTCGACTTTCCCTAATAATAGATAGATCCTAGCCTTTTAGAATAGGGAGTAACTAAAGTTAACTACCCCTTAAGTATTATTACCGGTACTTAAATATTATATAACCAAACGATATAATTCTACTTTACAAATATCTAATACCTAAGGTAAGAATTCGCGTTAATAAGTATATTGCCCTATATAGCTAGCCCCGCTTATTTACCTTTAGATAAGAATAGTCTAATATTATATAAGGAATAGTAAATTAAACGCGAAATTATAATGTATATACCCCGTATAGCTAAGGAAATCGAGGAAGAATAAAATAATTATTAAGAGCCGGATAAAGATTTAGATTATAAATAATACCTTATTAAAATCGCGGTAAGAGCTAAGGTAAGGATAAGAAAAAAAAAGGCGAGGGAAAAGCCAATATAAGCGCTTACCTTAAATGTACCGTATAGCCCGCTAAGGTATATAGTAAAGTAACTAAATAAACGGTAGAGTCTATAAGAAAAATATGAAGGAAGAGTTCCCCTATACGAATAAAATCTAGACGAATACTTACGTTATTTGAATCTGCTAGTATACTATACGTAAATAATAGATATTAACTATATAGACGGTCCGATTTCGGAAAAACTACCTATAAGTAAGCCCTTTATAAGACCGTATAGCCTAAGCTAAAGATACCTATAATTTATTAAAGGTAAACCTAAGTTAGAGATACTAGTACCTAAAATTATAGCGGAGCAATTAAAGCAAAGATAGATATTCTTAACGAAACCTATAATATCTTTATATATTTTCCGACCTATATAATCGTCTGTAAGAAACCAATTACCGGCAATAGCAATAGCTATATAAACCTAAGTCCGTATAGGGTAAGGATTAAGGCTATAAGCTAGAGCCTAAACCGGAATGATCCGATTAATTAACCTAAATACCGGAGGCGATAGCGACGGTATACCCCTAGTATGCCCTCTAGTACGCTTAACCCCTCCCCTTCTATTACCCCTTAGTAAAGGCGGCGGAAATAGCGGAGGTAATCCCGGACTAGACCCGTTCGATAGCGGAAACTCGAACGGGCGCTTAATAAATAATCTTTAAAACGATATATAAAGGCTTATAGAATTAATAATAAGATAAGTAGAGATAAATCTATCTTAAAGTCAGATATATATAACGAATTAAGCTTAGAGTATAAAGAATTAGAAAATATAATATATTGGATTCTTTAAGCTAAATAAAGACTTTATTAAGCTAGGGATTATTAAGACGGGTATAAATACCGTATATTACGACGTATATTTATTCTTAAATTCGGTAAGGGATGCGGCAGACTTAATAATTAAAGAGGAAGTATTACATTACGATATACGAATTCTTCTATAAGGTATTGCATAAGAATAGTATATAACTAAGCTAGATAATAGAGATAGAGAATGGCTTAAATAAGACCTTAAAAAATAGATAGTAGCCTTACGAGACGAATTCTCGATTCCGAAAAGTATATTTAGAGAATTGATAGTTAAGTATTTATATACGGAGGATAACTATCGTATAGGCATATTAATACGGGAGTATGTAATGAAGAAAATCCGGTATATGAGAGGCTTCGGTATCTAGGATATACATTAGCTATTTAAGATAGTATATACGGGACTATACCTTATCCTAAGGTAATTAATATACTTACCGCTTAATATAGTAATAATGGCAAGTTACCTTGTAAATTTAGAGAATAAAGCTAGGCCTTATAAAGAAGCGCTTAATAATATATTAAGTCAATTAGTCTTAGCAAATAGGTACGAACGTACCGTACTTATTAATAATATATACGAAACGTAGGAAGAGGACGGCTACTTTAGTTAGGATAATGCCCTATATAACGAATACGAAGACGAAATATATATAGTATAGAATTAACGGGGAAGGCAATAGCGAGGTAAGGGCTGCGCCTAACTATATATATATTTTACGGATTAGTCGAAAAGATGCGGACGGATACTATATAGCGGCTATAATTAATACAATAACTTAAATAGATATTACCAAGCTAATAACAGATTTAATAATAATTATAGCAGTAATAATAATAATGGTAATAGCAATAGCGGTAATTACGCAAACGCTAACTCTTATAATAGAAATAGCGGATATCGGAACGGTAATAATTACAGCGGTAGTAAAGGAAGCGGTTTAAATAGAGGATACGGCCGAGGAGGTTTTAACGGTAGAAATAGAAATTATAGATAAAGAAATAAAGGTATATACTGTATATAGTATAAGCGCTAGGTCCGCCCTCGTATAAGGTATAGAAACGAATATTACTTAGTAGATAAGGAAGACCCGGATAAAGAGGAAGTTAAGTAATAATTAGAGGAGGACGGATATATACTAGTAAACCTATTAGAAGTAAGTAAGATAGAGTTTAGCGCTAACGACGTAATTAATGAGTATTCTAATTACCTATTATCCCGTAGTAATTACGTAATAAATATAAACTATATAGATAATTCGTTAAATAATATTATAATTAAAAAGTCAAAAGGTAAACGACGCTATACTAAATATTATATAAGGTTCGGTCAGTATATAGACTTACTTAGGTACGTAAAGATAATATAATGCCTATCGAAGGATAGGCTAAACGGGCTAAATAGAAAAAGGGCAAAGATATAGACTAAAAGAAAATAATAGGACTTAAGATATAAGCTATTAACGGTTAAGGAAGTACCGGATATAGAACCGGCGGAAATAAAACCCGTAAACTAAACGGAACTAATGGAGCTAGATATATTCGGGGTTATATATAGCGAAGTTATTAAGGCAAGACCCGCACTAATATAGTACGATAGAACGTTCAGACGTAATATATATAATAAGATCATAGTCCGTATAAGCCCTATAGGGTAAGATAACTTAGTATATATAGATATAGGAGCTTTAATAGTAATAGCCGACTATACTTAAGTATCGCGAAATTTCCCGGAGGCAAAGTTTATGCCGTATAAGGCAATTAAAATAAAAGTAATAAAGGGTATAGTAGAGATTAGCGAGATAATAGAATTCGATATCTATTTACCCGGTATAATTAATACGGTATAGGCCATCGGAAAGTTCTATATTAAAGCATATACGATAATAGGGCTAGTACCGAATATGCTATTAGGGATGCCATTTCTGGAGATAAACGGAGTAAGAATTAGCTATCCGTAACGCTAGATTAGTTTCGACTTATATAAGGATATAAAGATAAACTTTAAATACGTCATTAAATATAAGCCGCTAATGCATTACGTAATAATAAGAACAAAAATTATAGTATAATCCGGATATATAGTGCCGATAAACGTATAATATATATAGCTACCTAACTAAACGCGAGATTATATATTATATATAATAATCTCTAAGGGGTTAGATTCCCCGGTAATAGCTAAATCGTTAAAGATAATAATGGTTACGAATAATATAGGATAACCACTAATTATATTAAGAAATAGGAAGGTCGTATATATTAACGACTTTAGCGAAGACGGGTATATCGCAATGACGTAAGGACGTATAATATTGATTAATATATATACTAAATCTGTAACTAAAGACGAGTTTCTTTAGGATAATATAATAAAGACGATACTAGCGGCGATAAAGGCGGAGGTAAAGGTTTTGCTAAACGTAGAATTATCCGACCGATTATTTATAGTTCGCTAGGCTAGATAGTATAAAAAAGCGCTCGGAATCGTAAGGCCGGAAAAGATATTACTACTAGTATTAGATAATAGCGTATAGATTATAAACGTAGAAATCGCGCTAGCTAAAGAACTATTTAAACTAGTTAGTAAATATAAATGCTAGGATAGCATAGGGACGGTAAATATCCTTAAGGAGGAGCGAATAAAGATTAAACTAATCGATAATTAATATAAGTATAAGGTCAGCTATAGCCTCTATCCCCTTAGAATAGAAGATAGAAAATGCACGGATAATATCCTAAGAGAAATATATAAATAGAAAAAGCTAGATTAAATAACAGAATAAATTCCTTTTAGATACTTAATTTTTATGATATAGCGTATAATTAATAGAGTTAGGAAGGGCTGCATAGTCATAGACTTTAGACTTATTAATAAGGTAATTATACCGGATAATTATCCGCTCCCGAACTAAGAAGAAATTATTAATGTCTTAATAGATTATAATTATTTTATAATATTAAATACGTTAACCTTTTTCTACTAACTGCCCGTATAGGAGAAGCACTAGGATAAGATAGTCTTAATTAGCCCGCGCGGCTTAAAGAAAAGCAAAGTTACCCTTATAGGTTTTAAGAATTCGCCCGTATATACTTAAAGGTTTATAAATAAATACCTAATGCCATATAGAGCGTACTATTATATATATATAAACGATATCATTATTTTCAATAAAATAACGGAGGAATACGTACGGTATATAGACTATATACTATCCCTACTAAAAGAGATTAATCTTGGCATAAATCTAAAGAAGTCTTTCTTCGGTTACCCGATAGTGCAATTGCTAGGCTTTAAAGTTAACGGATTAGGCCTTTATATAATAGCGGAGCGCGTTAAAGCAATCTTTAAGCTAAAGATATCTAAGATATTAAATACATTAGAATAATATATTAGAATAGCTGGTTTCTTCCGATACTTTATATTATAATTCTAATAAAAGGTATAGCCTTTAGAAAATAGGAAGAAAGCTATGCTAAAAGAGGCAAAAGAGAAAGGAAAATTATAGGCTAGCAAATCGAAAACGGTACGGAAGCTATATACGTCCAAAGCTAAGTTCGTGCCTATAAACGCGGAAAAAGAGGCGTTTAATATACTATAAGGGCACTTTATAAAGGCAATATACTTAATATATTAGAACTTAGATAGGAAGGTCTTCGTTAAAGTCGACGTATCGAAGAAAGGAATAAAAGTTATTATATTTTACCTTAGATATAATATATAGGATAAAAAGAAAATCCTAATAAATGATATATAATTAATTATATACTTAAGCAAAAGGCTAATAATAGCGGAGAAACGGTATTAGCTAATAAAGATAGAAATGGCCGGATTAGTTTTTACCTATAAGAAATTTAGGATATAGATATAATTATTACGAAAATAGGTAACGATACTTATAGACTATAAAGCGACGAAAGGAATCGTTAATTAAACCTTATTAAAAACGGTTAATATTATAAAGCTAAACCTATAGCTGATATTAATAGCAATATACCTCGTATAGTATAACCTAAATATATAGCATATATCCGGGAAGGTAAATCTCGTGCTAGATACGCTATTAAAATTACCTTATATAAACGATAATAAGGCAGAAAAGAATCCGGAAGTAAGCGAATTGGACGATATTTAAATGGACGATATGCTCCTTATTAGCGAAGGGGATATTAAAAAGGATAGAGAAATGGAAGTATTTACGGTAGTATATATAACGATAGATATAGCGTTTAAATAACGATTAGTTAAAGGATATAGCGAAGATAAAAAATATAAAAATATATTAGAATTTATTAGAGAGAGAGAGGCGCTCCGTAAAAAGAGGCCTACCGTTCCTAAGATACCGAAGGCAATGCCCTTCTAGCTAATCGACGACTTACTATACTATAGACCTTTCCGAGGCTAACTTAAGCTATATATTCCTAAGAGTTGCGTAAAGGAGGTACTCGATATAATATACGATAAAAAGCATTACTTTAAGGTATTATATATGGCTGAAGAACTAAAATACCTATTAATAATAAGAATTATAAAGGCTCTAAAAGATTATATAAGATATTACCTAGACTGCTTAGAAAACGCTATATCTAGGGCAAAGGTATTAGGCAAGTTGAATCTAATCGGTACAATATTAATACTAAGGCATATAATCTATATCGACTTCGTGGTCGCTTTACCAATTATATAATATAATAAGATCTAAGCAATGCTAAAGGCCGGATTCGATAGCCTTATATCTATAACGGGAAAATTTAACAAACGTATAATTATTATACCAGGTAATACTAAGTGGATAGCTTAAGAGTAGGCCGAGTTATTACTCGTACGCCTGCAATTAGAGGACTAGAGCCTACCGGCTAAAATTATATCGGATAAGGACCCTAAGTTCATATCGGATCTATAGAATGGCGTATTTAAGGCCTTATAGACTAAACTATTTATATCTACGGTATAGCATTTATAAACGGACGGGGCGAGCGAGCGGAAAAACCAAGACGTAAAAATAGCATTACGGTATTATATTACTATAAATAACGAGATCCTTTGGACGGATATATTACCGGCGCTCTAATATAATATAAATCTTACCTATACCGAAATAATCGGCCGGTTATTACTTAAATTAGTATATGGCTTTAAACCGAAATCGGTAACCGACCTTATTGCCGGGAAAATAATAACGGAGGATATAGCAATGCGCATACTATACTAGATAAAGGCCGAAATAGCAATAGCATATATAACCGTGATAGCAAAAATACGGTACGATAGGAAGTACGCCCCGGTATAATAGGAAAAAGGATAAAGAATTTACCTTAAGCTATATAAAGGGTATAACCTATTAGGGAAGCCGCCGCGAAAGTACTTATAGTAATAGACGGGACCGTTCGAGATACTAAAGAAAAAAGGAAACCTGGCATATAAGATACATTTCCCGGCCATATAGAAAATTTACCCTACCGTCTCCGTAACTTAGCTAATAGCTATACTAGAAGATAAAGACCTATATAAAAGGATGCTACCGCTACCCGGAAAAGTAGTGGAAAATAGCGAAGGAGATTCGGAAGAATACGAGATCGATAGGCTATTAAAGAGAAGAGTGATATAGGTCGGAAGGCGCCTAAAAGTCGAATACTTAATAAAGTAGAAAGGGTACTGAAATTACAATAACGAATGATATAAGAGAGTAATATTAATGCAAAACGCATTAGACTTAATATACTAATATAAATAGCGGTATCTTATAACTAGCAACGAACTAAAAAGGCCAAGGAAGCGTAGAAAAACGTAACCCGTAAAAAAAGGTCCGAATTAAACCGGACAAAAGGATTAGGGCTACAAGGTGAAAGAAGTGCTAAAAACAAACGTAAAAGTATAGCTATAAAAGCGGTAAATATAATATAGCTTAAAAAATTTTTGGCAGAATTTTGGCAGGATAGTAATACCTTACTACCGCTAAAATTAAGGCAACCTTAAAATTATTAATAAATAATAGAAACGTAAGCGAGATATAATTACCCTAGCTATACCGACTTTCCGTATTATTTCGACCGTAAATATTATATAATAATTATACCGGGCTAAGTAATGGTTAGGATAGCGAAATCTAAGCCGGCTATGCCCGATAGTATAGCCGTAAGAACCGGTAGAAAGCGATAGCGTAATAATTCGCTAACGGAGATAATAAATTATTGATTCGTACTCCGTTTTGCCCTAGGCAGGGCTCGTCGGTCCCTCTACATTGCTTTATATACAGGGAAACCGTACCGTATAGGCCGGATAAAAACCCCATATCTCAACTTTAGAATCATTCCGTTCATTCTGAATCCAACCATACAATGGCCCAGGGCATTAGCGGTCCTAGACCTAGCCCTAGGGTAGCACGTTGCTATTTTCCATCCATTTATGCCTTAAGAATCCACCATTAACTGTATCTTCGGGTGCGGGGGTATCGCTCCCACGGCGGCCCATTGTCCTCAGTGAGCAACTGGTATGGCAGATTTTTTGTTTTTTGCTCAGCCATTAGCAAATATAGGGTTATCGATCCCTATAACGGCCCTTTACAGTGGGCTACTGGGGGGCGTGACACTCAGGACCCCCACCTGGGTTATAGCGGGTTTTACTGCGCAGCTATGAAGCAGTTTGACCCTCGTTGTGCAATGACCGGGGGACCCAGTCCCGGCCATTCCCGAGCCGTGGGTGGTTCCTCGGGGGGTTCCAGCTTGTAGGCTGGCCCGATTGCACTTAATGGGGTGGCAAGTCCCAGGGGTGGCAAGTCCCAGTGCAAGTGGGCCAGGCCCACTGGTTAGTGCAACCAATCAAAATTCCTAAAAATTTTTGAATTGGGTGAGGGGAGCCGGATTCGAACCGACGACCTACATAGACCCAACGTAGGATTCCAGGCGACACGCACTCCAAATGCGCCATCCCCCCGGAGATAATAAAAGTCGAGAATATATAGGCATAGGCAAACCCTAACGGAAAGCGCTCTAATAAGAAAAAGAAGCAAGCTATTATAGCATATAACGATTAACGCGTAAAGAAGGCAACTACCTAAGGAGGCAAGAATAACAATAGAGAGTAGGACGAAATCGAGATTATCGAGGTACAGCCTAAGGGGACGCTTATTAAGCTAATAATTAAGCAGATAATCGAGACCCTTTGCAAATCTTAAGGCATAGCATCTATACCGATAAGCAGCCGAATAGCGCTATAGATAATAGACAAGAGAAAGCTATCGGCTATAAGACCCCCTTCAATATTCGATAATTACGGAAGGGTAACCTCGAAAGGATCCTTAATTACGCATAGACCGTTCTTAAAGAGTCTCTAAATAAAGGTCGCTATAGCGGATAAATTAACTAAATTAAAGATAACGAATAAGCTAATAGCTAGCGACTAAGATAACGCCCGGGAAGCTATAACGGCGCTTACCCAAACCGTAATGCTAAATATACCTAAGGAGGTATAAATACTATAAGAAATAGTATAAAAGATAGCCGTAATAGATATACTCGTATAATATTATACCCGATATAAGATCGACTTAAGCGACTTCGGTACGGAAATCCCGGTATTAATTTACATTATAGTACGATCTAGTCCTTAGCTATTCAATAATAAGGCAGTATTTAGACATATAGCCCTAAGGGACTTAAATACCTCTATCGGAGAGATATTTACCTAAATGACCAGAACGGTTAACCCTTATACGATATATAATACTTAGAAATCGGCCCTAAAGAAAGGGAAAATGCCCTAGACCTTTAAACTAAGCTAGACTATAGCTCTTAGGATCATTAACTTAAATACTATTAGTAATAAGAAAAACGAGTTACCTTTTAGCGCCGAGAATAACCTTATAATAGTTAAATTAAGCTAAATAGCCGATAACGATAACGAAAATTAGCCGACGTTCTGGAAAGGTATTGACCTAGAAAACGGCGGATTCCGTAAACGGAATATAGAAGATATACTGAAGAAGTTCATAAAAGCTTTCGATAATCTATATAAAGGTTTTAACTTTAGTATACTAATCGACGTTATTAAATGGAAGTATAGCTAGAATGAAGCAAATACGGACTTAGCTAAATTGGTAGCGGAGGTAAATATCGCTAATTACCCTAAGGCTAGAAAGTTAACTATAGATAACGAGGATAGCCTTTATAGCTAGTAATTAGACGTAAATGAGCTAATCGAGGATTTAAAGTTACGCTTAAAAGGATATAGATCTAACTATAAAAAATAGGTTAAATGAGACTGTACTATCTAAGAGATATAGTAGCAATTCGGCGAGTGTTTGGGCAAACTAAAATACCTAATCGGTAACCGTAATAATGGTATATTTCCATGCTTAAATAGGCTATAGTCGAGAATAGAGAAGATCTGGGAAGTAACTAAAGATAGTATGGACGGAATGCGGAAGGATATGCGAAAGATAATCGACGCTATGCCCTAGTAGCGTACGATAAATGCAGGAAAGACTACGCAAATAACCGAAGCTATATAGACGCTTAAGCTAACTTAAATTACCAAACTTAAATAGGCCGTTAAACCTATACGAACCGCTACCAAATCCAAATAGATTACTATATCTAAATAGACCGCTAGACTAGTATAATAGAAATGAACCAGACTAACGCGATTGACCGAGGCCGGAAGGACGAAGCGCAAGATTAATAAGGTTAGCGAGATAAGCTAGGTCGAAAATAACGAACCGGAGAGCGAGAATAATAACGAGGAATCCGACGAGCTCGACGGGTCTAAGTCTAAAGACTTAAATAGCGAGATATCTAGTGGCACCGATATATCTAGCGACTCCAATTCCGATAGCTCTAACGAATCCGGCAATTCCGATAAGTCTTCGGACAATTAGGGAATACTATCTCTATTACCTTCACCCTTTGAACGTAACGGGGAGGGATAACCAGCCGAGTAAAAGAAAGATATAGAAGAGGATGGAAAGGCAGACGGAATAACGGAAAAGGACGAAAAGGATAATAAGGATGAGCTGGATAGTAAGGAGAACGAAGAGGATAGCGTATAGCGGGGGCGTAAGCCGTCCGAATATAGCTTTTAAGTATATATCGTCGGGACGACGATAAAAATTAGGGTCCGGCATTAATACGCCGATTCTATGCTAAGGTTTGGCACGTAGCGTGTGGCATAGACCACCAAATAGACAGTAAACCAAGACAAAGATAAACAGCTATAGAATACTATAGTATAGAAAATCATCCTTCTTATAACCATTTATTTATATGGCACATTTGCCCCTGTGTACAGCATCATCTGTACACAGCTACTATATCAGTACAGGTCTACTTATACAAGTCCTCAGGTCTTCCAGATGGTTCTACAGTGGCATGGGTCCCTGTAGTCCAGTGGGGAGTCCTGTGGGACTGCTATACTATAGAAGGTATGGTTAGATTCCATGGCTTTCGGTGACCTTCTACAGGTAACATTCTTCCCCACAGGTCAAACCTGTGACCAGGCTTAGGTTGAACTAAGCCCATGGAGCTAAGACACCAAGGTCTGGCTTGGTTGGAAGACAGGCTTGCCCTGGCAAGCCTGTGAGCAGGTTGGAGACCTGCTTGGCACTGGGTCCCTACCCAGTACCTACCTTGCACCTTATATATCCACATGTTAACACTCTTATATCTAGGTTCTAGACCTAATAAATTTTTCCGTATAAGTCCTTATAGCCGATAAGTTTTCCTTTTATTACCTTATTCTTAAACTTATTAAATATCTCCCTCTTTTATAGCTTAATATAATAGTATACATTATAGAAGTAAGTCCTTAAGTACTTAATATATGGTTTTTTTACCTTTCCTAGCATACCTAGTCCTTTTGCTAGGATTTTATACGGGCTAAGGGATAATAGGTTTAACTATATTAGGAATAAGTTAGTAATTTATATTATACTTTCTATAATAAAAGGCCAAAGCTTCTCGGGGATTTTATATACGAATATCGTTATTCTTATCTTCTTTACGATATTTATAATTTGCCTTTTAACTTTACTATTTATCTATAATAAATAAGGAATAATCTTAAAGATAATAATGCCTTTATCGTTAGTATATGCCTAAAATTTACTATCCTTAAATTACGCTAAGGCTTAGCCGAATTCTATATTACCGTTAATGCTTATAATCTTTACCTTCCGGCCAGTTTATATCTCTATTATAAAGATTTAGTCTCTAAGTCAGGGAAAGGTATCTCCTTTCTTAGCTATAAATTTAACCTAATAATAGCTTAAATAAGCGTTAATGATATAAAGGCTATACTAATATCCTAAGTATCTAACGTTTTTATATATAATTACGTTAATTTTGACGAAGTCAAGCGGCTTTATTATTTATACCGGGGCTTCCTTACCATATATATCCTTAGCTTTCTTTATTATATAAGGCTTATAGAAATTATCGTTAGATTTTACTAGCTTAATGCCAGCCTTTTTATATACTTCCTTTACGACGTCTTTTCCTATATATATTAGGCAGCGATATATCGTCCTATAATTAATCGAGGCTATCATTACTATATTAATGCTAGTAAAGGTACGCCTTAGGATTACTAGTCTTATCAAGAAAGTAAGTACATTACCGTAACGAATAAGTTATACTAACGGCTTGCCTTCTCCACGGGTTATTAATCTATTATATTATTAATTCTAGCAAATATCCTAGTCCTATAAAGCTCCTAATAATAGTAAATTATAAGGAAAGTCCAGTACGTAAAGTACGTTCTTAATTTCCATTTCGTAAATATTATTTTCGTAAATCGATAAGATCTTTACGACTCCGATATAATCGGACTATAGTATCTGACCTAATACCGTGATGCTTTTATTAGGTATAGGCAATAGATAGATTTCCGTAAATTATTTTATATAATTAAACGTAAAGGTATTATATCCTAAGTCATAAATAATAAAGTCTTTGATCTTTATAAGGCTTACTTATATAGCTATAGCATAATCGAGCTTAATTATAGTAGTAAGCGTATAGTCCCCTTTAACGTTATTATCCTAATCTTCCCTTTTATCTTAGTCCTCTTTAAATCCTTTTATAGTCTTTTCGTCGTTATTAATTACGTTAGCGAGGCTAGTTAAGTTAATATTAATAAAGTTTATTATAAATATTACTCTTAACGGCGATATTATACTATTAGCGGTACTAGTTACTTAATATATTAATCCTATTATAAATATACGTTCTATTTTCTTAATTAATACGATTATCTTATATTTCTATAAGTTAGAGGCCTTTTTTAGCTAATATTACTAGTAAGTTTCGCCTTTATAGTAATTACTATAAGCATTATAATAGATTTAGCCGTTAAAGTATTTACGGTCGTATCCCTTAATCTTATACTTCTTATACTCTTGCTATTTCTTCTTATCTTTCTTCTTTAGTAATTCGCTTGGTTTGTTTAGGTTAGTAAGTATTAGGTTATTTTCTTTCAATATAGCTTAGGCGGTAAGTCTCGCTATAATATCGACCTAAGATAGCGTATCGGCTTCTATCTTTATAACTAGCTATTAGTAAAGGTTAGGGTAAGCTATAGCGATGCCTCCAATAGCATTCTAATAATAGACCTTCTCTAATCTTACGAGATTTGACTTCTTTAGATAACCCTTAAAGTATTAGAATCTACGGACATACTTCCCGAGACTATTAAAGGATTCCCTTCTTAGGCCGTAATACTTACGTACGATACGGCAGATTATATCTAATATTATACGCTATAATACTTAGAAAATCTTATCGTACGTATTTTTAGGGTCCCTCTTTTTTAAGTCCTAACCTAAGTCTCTTATTCTTTCCTAAAGAGCGCTATCGAGACTATTAGTAAAAAGGTTATAGACGTTAAGCTTATTAGTTTTCCATATCCTATACTTAATATTGCCTTATTTGGCCGGCTAAGTAGGAGGTGATGTAATCTATGCTTTAAAGTCCTTACGATCGAGAGCGAGGCCGATACGGTCTTTCCATATACGTAAGTTAGCTTCGGTCTTAAGGTAAGGGATAAGTAAATGCTTAAAGCGTAGGTATTAGAAAATAACTATATTAGTAGATGCTAGGTTAGTGGCAATGCCTTAGGTCGCTATAGTACTACTATATTAATATTAATATTAGTATTAAGTCGATATTAACGGTTTTCCTAATAAAGATAGTCTTATTAGTTATGTAGAATCAGGGTATACGTTAGCTTCTAGTTACCTACGTTATAGTGCCGGTAAGTTACCGTGGCGGTAACGTCTTTGTCTTTTGCCGTGGTCCGTTTATTGGCATAGTAAGTAGTTGGTTATAGATTGCCTCAAAATGGCATGATCAGGTTAATCTTCAAAGTAAGTCTCTTTCTAAGCGCAAGGGCTCATGACCTATTACTTAAGACGAAGAAGAAGAAGAAGAAGTGATGATATTCATTGATCTCCTCTCTTCATGAGAGGGAAGAGAAGCCTCTACTTATAGAGGCAAGCTAGCCAGTCTGTCAACAATGTCATGATGGCTTCCTTTCTCTCCTTAGAAGTCATCATGACAATGGCCTTTCTTCCCATGGAGAAAGGGGTGAGGCTTGCAACACTCTCAGACCCCACCGTCCCGTGGTTCCTCGCAGGTCACCGACGCCAGCACCAGCCAAACGACTAATATAAATGAAACGCTAGCAGTCCCCAGATTGTGTAATTGTTGTTGACTGTGAACAGGGTCTCCGTAGGTATGCATCGTTGTGTGACAAACTGCGCCTATATTCATCCTGTCCATCATAGGTGTTTTGCTGATCGCGATGGCGTGAACTAGGCTTTGGGAATAAGGATATACCGTGCAGCAAACCCGACACCGGCGCCGAAGATGACTGTCGTTTCACGTTGATCATGCCGCTGGTTTGGAACCCACTGGGTAACCCTCGATACGTCAGGAGGGCTCAAAGGCAGCGGCGTCAACCATCCTGTGGTGCTTCTTAATAAGAGCACAGCATACCCGGATTGCAAGTGCCATCTGCAACAGCTTCCCTAGACTCAACCACTGAGGCAACGGGAGCGGCTTGGGTTGTGGCAAAGAAAGCTGCGAGAAGGATGGCGAACTTGGTGATCTGCATTTTGGCCGGTTTTTGGCTTGGTTGGACGTGGTAGGTATGTTTGGGTTTCGAGTATATGTTCTGCTGACGAGAAAATGTTGGGGGGAAGGTGTTGGTCCTGCAGAACAGAGGCTGGCCGTTGTCTCGACGACAAATATCCAGCTATTTATCTTTGATTCGGCACTATTGCATCTGGGGTGTACTTCGGCTACACCGGGAGATGTTCTTCAAGTCCTATTCAGTCACACCTACGTCTGTGTAGTCAGGTGTAGGGAGTGGTTGTGATTGAACACCACCCTCGGTGTAGGTTGGACTACACCAGGTGTAGGTTGCTTCACCGATATACCACACCTTGGACCCTTATGAGACACATGTGTTACTGTCGTCTGACCAACAATCTATTCCTCCTCAAGTTTAATCTTGTTTATACCAATGACGGAGTTGTTACGAAGCTGGGTTGGAGGATATGATCGCTCCTCGGCGGGCTTCACTCGGATCATCCGGTAAACGCTTTTCTCACCGAGATCAGGACGAAGTCATAGTATGCATGCTATTTTCCGATTTTGGAACAGAGCGACAATCCAGATAACATCGATGCGCATTCCTTCGAATACAAACCACAAGATTCAGCCCTACAATACAACCCTTCTTGACAATGAATGGACTTTCCAGAAATAAACAACGCTTGTTTGCACAAGCAGGCTTTCTTTTAGGCAACCACCTGGTTAGCCTCCCCTTAGCTGCCTAAGCATTTTCCACCCCCCACAGGTGTTCCTTCTACACCTACAGTAGGCCAATCACCGCCCACAACCCCTGCACCCACTCAGGCAAGGCATAAACACCGTACACTCCCTCGTTACCACACCTGGAAGTTCCGTCTCTCTCCTTCCCCCTTCGACGTACACGCTGATTCCCACTTCTGACCCTCTCGTCGTCCTGCACCCACACCGTGAACACCTTGTTAAATCGACGCATCTCATCCCTTTCGTGACTGTGACGGTCGCCATTGGCCCGCATATGTGCGTTTCGGTAGCCGTCGGGAGTCCGGGGACCAAGTCCCACCCTGGCGTTAGTGATTTGACGGCGGGTGTTATCGTTGGTGGTTCCGCATTGTAATAATACGTCGAGGTGGTGTTTGGGACCAAGAGATTCGGGTTCCAGGAGGGTGGTGTTTGGTATGGAAGGGATGGGATTGGCCTAGAGATATTTACCGTGAGAAGGCTGTTTCGTGTTTGGTTAATAATACAACACAGAACAGAACTTACACTGTAGGGATTGCAGTCATTTTGAGTTGGATCAACGTTGGCAAGTGGGATCTCAAATCAGATTATGTTTCGGACGGAGCAAGAGGTGAGGGGTGGCACGATGTTGACGTAACACCGTCCGTGTTTGTCTAACCATGTCCCGTGCGGGAAGTGGTTGTAAAGTGCGGGGTTCGTATTGCCCCCTTTTTGGGGCGGGACAGGGGAATTGATGAGAAAAGGATAAAAACAAAGGCATTGTGATGCTAGGTAAGAAACTTTAAGAATTAAGTGCCTTGCGCATTCTATCAAGACTAGGTTACGTTTCCAAGATTACACTTCCCACATTAAATCCTCCGCGGTATTCCCATCATTCGGTTGTTAAAACAACAGAAGAAGTGCAGCACCACCGACAGCAAGGATGCAGCCCTTCACCGATGCCGATATCCCGTTAGCAGAGCTGGCTCCTCCGGGAAGAGGTGTTGTGGCAGGGGAGGTTGGCAATGGGGCGGTAAAGGCGTTGGCTCGCGAGGTTGTGGATGTCGACGATGTCGATGATGTGGTAGTCTCGTCGATCGGCAGGGAGTCATCAATATTTGTTGGCGAAGGCGGAGGCTCAAGGGTCGGGGACGGGATGTCGATCGTGGCTCGGGGAGTAGAAGAGGTGAGGGTGATTCCACCGCCTCCGGAACCGCTGCCTCCTCCGCCCGAACCACCACCGCTGCCGGAGCACGTCTGGCCAATCGGGCAGCATTTATCGTTGGCCGTGCAGGAGTAGTTGGACTGGTGTTGGAAGCAAGGTCAGTAAGAGATTGTTGAGAAGTGGAGTTGACATCCAGTGTAAACACGGGAACACTCACAGGGCAGTATCCTCCCCTTCCATCACCACAGCATACTGACCCCGTCGGCATGCAGAAGTTGGTGTCGCATCTAGTCTTGCCAGCGTCGCATGTTGAGCCGCCGCCGCCGCTTCCTCCTCCACCGCCACCGCTGCTGCCACTCGGGGAACATCTGTTGTTGCTGGTGCAAACGTAGCCTGCTCTGCAATAACCACTGCCGGCGCAGCAAATTCCGGTTTCGGGTATGCATCTACGATGTGTGAGGTTTAGTTGACAGAAGGGAAGGGGAAGGAAAAGCATACCCATTGTGGCAGCGCTTCTCGCCTGGATCACAGGACCCAACTACACCACCGCAGGTGCTACCAATCTGTTATGGAGAACATGAGTTACGAGGTCTAACGACTCGTAAGAGGGAAGGAAAACTCACGGGACAGCACCCACTGGTTGCCATGCAGTAGTATCCTGGATCGCAGGACGAGTCTCGTCTGTGATGAAGGGGTATGTTAGCATCATGGCCGTGGCCAAGTGCGAATACTTCAGGTATTTAACAAACATACGATGCGCAACACACTCTTCCCACCCCCATACAGCCCGTCCCGCATCGTGTCGTTCCAATCTCACAGCTCTGGCGTGCGACAATAAGAGACGAAGAGTTGAAGGACTCCTCGGGGATGGCATCACCCAGGCGGTCCAAGGCCACACCACCCAAGAGGGCACGGACGGCCAGTTCTCCAACGCGCATTGTGGTGGATAAAGAAATGATCGATTGACTGTTCGAGTTTTTATTTTTATTTTTTTTTAAAAAAATAAAAAAAATAACCGAAAGAGAACAAGAGCAGTGTAAACAACGAGACGAGTTGAACCCAAAAGATGCACAAAAACAAACTCGGGGGACGTGATGTCGTATTTATCTACCGACAACCAACCCAGCATGATCCTTCCAATCCACACCACCCATTGTTTTTGTCAATAACCTCTTCTGGCAGGCATTCTCCGGCACCAGCAAGCATCGCAGGTACCTTGATCCCTGAACAAGCACAGAAAAAAAGTATACTAAACGTGCCTGAGCTGAACAACTCGACTGCCAGCCTGATGTTTAGCGTTATGCACGATGCCGATCCCAAACCTCGCACAATCTCCCAGCGTAAACTCCCTTGAATACCGAAGCCCGCACACCGACACAACGTTGAGATAAACAAACGCCAGCATAAGCCACTCCAGAGGGTGGTATTGGGACAAATAAGGCTGCAGCACCGTTGCATCCCCAGATTAAGGTCTTTTTTTTTTCTGGGAAAGAACCCTGTGCTTACTGTCAACTCGGGGGGACTTTTTATCCGGTTGTATTGGATTTCGAGTTGGGATGTTGAGCTGCGGGGAAAGAAAAAACAAGACCCTTGGATGTGCCCCTGTCTGCTGAGTTGGTGAATTCTTGGCGGTCGGCTGTGTTGACTTTATACTACTTTGGGGACTAGAGGGAGGGGGAAACACGCAGGCGATTGGTCAGGTGTGGGACGTGGAATTGGAAGCTGGGGAAATTTAGGGTCACTGAAGGATGCGCTATATGCACGGTTTGATTCTATTGGTATTTACATGTTGACCTCGGTGACTGGGGTAGAAAAGGTGCATGTAGTTTTATTTTAGACTATGGGGCTCTTTGTGAAAAAAATAAAAAGAAAGGGACATACAAACAGGTTTGCTTTGCTGTCCAAAACTATGCTCAAATACAATTCCCCCCCTTAAACGTTTAATTATTTAGCCATATGTTGAACTCCCGTCTTGATTTTGATTAGACCCGCTCTCAGTTCCTTGCTGCCACCTTCTTCACGCCTCCCATGAAATAGTTGAATGGCAACTGGACTTGTGGTGCCTGCAGCCATCACTTTCTGGTAGGAGTGTTGGGAGGCGGGTTGGGACTCGGCTTAGGGGATGGGGTTTGGTCCTTGGACTCGGTGCTAGGCATCTTGGGTGATTGTGGATGTCTTAGACTGGGGACAGCGTCAGTTTCCTTTGTGTATAGATGCTTAAGAGCAGGATTCAACATACTATAGCTGAGGAAAGTCAAGATTTTTTGTTTTGAGGCTTCTTTGTAATGTTTTCAGTGTTGTTGGTTGAACGTGATGGTCAAAACTGGGTGTAGAAGGGCGTTGGGGAGAGGATACTTATACCTTGGAAAGGAGGAACTGCGGCACATCTACTAGAATGATATCCCATTTTAGTTGTGTCATCAACTGCTTCTGTTTCCTTGCACTCCCTGAGAGTATGACTTGAATGAGAAATCCGAAGTTTCAAATGGCATTTTATAAATACTCAATGATGTGCTCGATCCTCCTACACTGCACAATGTTGCCTATGACTGCGGCGAATACCTCTTCAACTGATAACCCTCTGCTCACCACATCTGTGACACAACAAGACCTGTCCATGTTCATGTAACTACCCGAATTATCACAGCACGTGCGAAACAAAATGACAATATCCAAACACATGTAGCCAAGAAGCCGACACATCCTGACTCTTGCCAGGCACTTGAATATTCAAGTCTTATTAGTTCTTGACTGCATATATCTTGTACGAACCTGGAGGACAGAACCGGTTAGTCTCGACCTGTTACAGACAACCAGTTGAGTCAAACGGCACTTACCAACAAACTCGTTCAGATCTGGCCTTTCCAGATTCTCTTGTTCCGTGCTGGGCGCGGAAGCAGGAGTGCAGCAAGAAGACGCAGCTGGTTTCTCAGTCGGCGCACAGCAGGATGATGCTACCTTCTCCTCAACAGTCCCAGGAGGCGAGCAACAATCTCCCTTCTTGGTTCCATCATCGTTGGTCTCGAGATAAACATTCAGATCGGCTTTGGTATCGGTAATGACGACGTCTGCCACTGGTCAGCATTAACGACTCTCACCAGCACCGTATTTCTGCGTCACCTACCCTTGAAGCCTGCTTCGGCGAACCAAGCCTCATACTCCTGTATTTCGGCAGCACCAGCAATGCACCCAACATAAAGCGCAATATCATTTCTCAGGTTCTCGGGAAGGGGCTGCTTGGCCAAGATATCCGAGACCGCCACGCGACCGCCAGGCTTTAGCAGGCGGTACATCTCCTTGAAGACGAGGTGCTTCTCGGCGTGGGGGACAAGGTTGATGACACAATTTGAGATGATGAGGTCGGCGGTCTCGGGCTCGACAGGTACAGAAGTGATGTTGCCCTTGACGAAGGATGCGTTGGTAATGGATCGATCAGTCTTGATCTTTTCTGCGCGGGCGAGCATGTCCTGATCACAGTGTCAGAGTGTGTTTGACGGTAAGGATAAAAGGAGACGTGCATCGTTCATGTCGATACCAATTGCCTTGCCGGTTGGACCAATCTTGGTGGAGGCAAGGAAGATGTCGAAGCCGGCACCGCTGCCGAGGTCGATGACGGTCTCTCCCTCCTTTAGACTGGTGATTGCGAGAGGGTTGCCACAGCTCAGTCCAAGGTTGGCATCTTGGGGAATGTTGGAGAGCTCTTCCTCGCTGTAGCCGAAGGATTTGGCAACCGTCTCGCCATATTTGACGCTGGTGGTTCGAGATGCAGCGCTGTAGTGCTCGCTGACTTGGTTGTAGATGTCGGTGGTCTCCATGTTGCAAGATGAGGAGGTTTGTAGGCGAGGGTTGGGATGATGATGCGTCGAGACAAAAAGTGAAGACGAAGAGGCCGGACGAGCTCTTTTATGTTTGAAAATGATACTGCTTCTTTTAACCCCACTTCATTCTGTTCCAGATTGTTCGATCTCTCCTCTCTGTCTGGAAGGCACGGGGTGATGTTCACTGGTGTGTCATTGAACAATCGCCTGATTGAGACTAGCCCCTGACAAATGACTCCACCCAAGCGTCTGTTCTAACCGGAAAGGGAGAGAAATCGGTTTGTCACCAAAAGTTGCCCCAAACTACCCACTTCCAAGTTTCAAAGACTGCTTTCCTTCCTCGTTCAACCATTGAACTCTTACGCCAAAAAAGTTGACCAACCGACGAAACGAGTATCGAAATTATGGCTCGGCAATCAAATTTCACCGACCATATTACCAAATTTTCAACAAAACCTCCTGGCCACGATGCCGCAAGACAGCGAGAGAACCAGCGACGTCACCGGGCAAGGGTCAAGGGCAGGATTGTCGAATTGGAGGATGCCCTTTCCAGCACGCAGAGGGAACTGGAAAACGCCTTGAAGCAAATTGACAATCTCAACGCCGAGGTGCAGCGCCTGCAAAGTCTGATTCCAATCCCGCAGACCACGGCGCGGGCGGAATCCACATCCATCACCGTTCAACCACCAGACTGTGAACCTCACCCCCAACCCTCCAACTCGCCCTCCGTCGACTGCCAACGCTATCGTCCTGCCGGTGAGACAGCAATCACTCCAGCAAGAGCTTCCAGCATTGGCGACCCCGACGACTGCCCGCTTCTCCCCGCTCCCCTCCCTGGCGAGTCGACCATCACTTGCCGCGAAGCTTACTCGATTATCAACGACCGAAATGCACCCTCCGACATTGATACATCAACAATGAACGAGTGGTTAAAGGAAGGATTTCGACGAGCAAATGCCCCGGGATCGGGATGTCGCGTTGAAACGCACCTCTTATTCTCCTTTATCGACCACATCACCTCTTCCACTTGATGCTCGGCGCTTTGAAAACATCACATCAATAATACGAGTGCAATTCTCGCACATCAACCCGCCCGTCCCCGTTGGCCAGTATAGCTTTGCGGTTTTCCCAAGCCTTGACAAGCGTGTCCTTGTTGATGTGTGTCATGATGAACTTGCTATCACTCACAACAACCGTCAACTCTGGCTGCAGGCTGGCTTGAATGGCATGTCTCGAAACCTTGTCAAAACGGAACATATGGTGCTGTGATTCCTCCAGGGCCTGTGGTGAGAATGGTCTGAATGGGACTGCCTTTACGTACGACGCTATACGGCGGTGGCTGAAAGGAAAAGAGATGTCTCGAGCTTGGCGGCTCTAGATCTAGGCGGAGTTGAGTTACGCCATAGGACTGGTTTCCCATTCAACCTTGACGGATACTCAAGCTCCGATCTACGGTGCAGAATCCCAAGATCGTACAAATACTTGGCCATGACCCCTTGAGGAGATCTAGAATCATGGAGGTGCAAAACCATCCTGGTCCATCCCTGGTCCCCAAATGGTGCTAGCTCCCGTGTTGGGTCCCCTTCTGGTGGGAGGGACTGCTCTCCAAGCCTATCGCAAGCTTCCCAGAGTCTGTTGAGAATTGGGATAATCTCGCGTTCCTTGTACGCCCCGAGATTGAGATTTACTGAGAAGAGTAGAGCTGTAGGGGCCGGTGGCGTGCATGGGTTGGGACGGAGGGTGTAATTGTTGTCGACAAAATGTCGTGGACGGCAAGTGACCGCGCTGTGCCTGGAATGAGTGAAACAAGTCTCTCCCTGATGATATATATCTTTCAGAACCCTCTTCGGAACTGGAATGTCGCACACCCAGTTCCAGTTTTGATCCGCTGACTGGGTACTCTTGTTCCCTTGCTTCTTATCCTCCCTTGGCATGGGCTTTGCAGAGAGGTCGTTAGGCTCGACCCTATCTGCGATGCTCTCAGGTTGGACTGGCTGGGAGAGGAATTCTTCGACTGGAGGCGTTTGCTTCCGCAAGGCAGAATTGACGGATTTGGCTATAACCTCAGCATTGATACTGTCCGCAGGCGAAGAACGCCTTGGACCATCAGAGAGCGATTCATATGACACCCTAGGGGCCCTCTGATCGTCGTCAACTGGGGGAGAGTCAAGTGCAGATTCGGTATAAGTCGTCAATTTCTCGAACCATCTTTCCAGCATAACATCGTCATCTGTCTTGCCAGTTTCTGGAGGCAGGCGCGCCCGAAGACGCGCAATCTCTTCAAGAATGGTAGCAACATTTTCCTTTATTCCTTCAGTATCCTTTTTGATGTGGACAGTGTTCTGTTTGATCTCAATCGTTGCAACCCTGGTTGAGGGTCAGCAGTTGAATCGTCACACAAAAATGAAGGACGGCAGAACTTACAGGGACATGGTGTCCAAAGCCAGGTTCAGTGATCGCGTACTGGTCTCCAACCGAGATCTCAGGCCTTCCACTTCTTCCTTCCCAGACAGCCCCCATTTGGCGGCTGTCATAGTTCGACCATCCTGGTATTTGTCCAACACACGCTCAAGGTCGACTATGGTCCTTCTGCAGTTCTCGACAAGGCCAGGCAGATGCTGGGTGAGAGGATCGGCGAGAGGTCCGGAAGCATCCGCACGGATCAGATCAAGAATGGTTTGAAGTGAGCTGAGCTCCCGCAAAACGGTGTCAAGGTCCCGGCGTGCCTCCCGTACTGTGCGGACAAATCTGCTGATGCGGGATGTCGCCGATGCGATGGTTCAATGAGGGCCGCACACCCGGTGACGATGGATAGCGGGTCTGCCATGGTTGAGAGAGAGGTGCATGGGATGAAAAGGTTGGTCAGGACAAAAGCCGGATAACCGCCACTTGTCAGCAAGCTGTCAGGCAGCCATTGCCAAGACGCAATTCGGGGACATTGCCGCCCATTGGTCAGGAGAGGACCAATCGCTGTATCGAAAGACAAGCACCATTCTGATTGGTGTTTTGTTCGATCGACCTCACCCAAATCCTCTAACCAGAAATCGGAACCACGAAATCACCGAGCCACGACTCCACGACAATGTCTCATCATAACCCCTTAAGCCATATTTCCCTCCCCATCCGTTCTCTCCCTCGCTCTCGACAATTCTACACCGCAGTCCTCGCACCCCTCGGTCTATCTCTGGTTTACGACAGCACCGTCTCCAATCCAACCAAGACTCTCCGCATTCTCGGTTACGGCCCTGATCCTGAGCACGAACTTCTCAATCTGTTCGAGTATCCTGATGTTGAGCAATCAGCTGCGATACCTGGCCCGGGATTCCATGTGGCTTTCAACGCGCCAAGCAGGGAGGCAGTGAAGGAGTTCCATGCCAAAGCTTTGGAGAATGGAGGGAAAGATAGAGGTGAACCGGGGCTGAGGGAGGCGTACGGGAGGGGCTATTACGCGGCGTTTGTGGAGGATGTAGATGGGTGGAGGGTTGAGGCTGTTTGCAAGCTTCCAGAGGTAGCTCTCGGAGAGGAGCCTAGTGAAGCAAATTGAACGATGAAGTGTCTGGTCACAAACGTTTCACGGCGCATAGTTTGTACAATTTTGTTCATTGCCCACGGAATTATTGGCCCAAAAATAAACATAGTTATCGAATGATTTGCTTTAGACCGACAAAAGGCCGGTACATAATACCGGCTGCCAGGTTCCATTCTCCTCAGGACTCATCTTCTGTCAACACCACCCACGAGCCTCTCGATGATACCCATCCCCGTCCGCCCTCCTCCCGGTCAGACTCATCAAGCACAATAAACTCCCAGTCTTCCCTTCCGTCGCCGAATCGAGGCAAAATATTGCTCTTCAACCCGCGACAACCGTCATACATCACCTCTCTGTCCATTTTCCGCCCCTTTCTCTTTTTCGATGCCATTCTGACGGTGTATAAACCCTCCTTCCTGTCAACCATATCCATCCGAAACCAATCCTCCCTCTCGCCGTCATCAAATCTCAAGTTTTTCCTCATCTCAACATCCTCCTCGCTCAATTCTTCTACGCCCAAACGCTCCACCGCGTTGGGTTCCCTCCAACCATCACAAGGCATCCTCTCCCCCAGATCCCTAGCCATCTCCCACCCATCCTCGAAATCCAGTCTTTTAATCACGCCTCCGTCCAAATCCTTCCTCACGCCTAGTTCCTTTCTTCCTATCGTGTCTTTCTGCTTCAACACAGCAGTCTTTTTATCTTGTCCTCCTTCTTCTTCTTCTTCTTCTTGCCATCCTACCTGCTCTTTCACAGGGTCCCAAGTAATCTCCTTAATTCCATACCTCCAATACCACTTGTGATAATCCGACAGACTTAAGAAGTATCGACAGTACCCGTTTGGGAAATGGAGCTTGTAGCGGATGGCTTTTCCTTCTGACGTGTTGTATGGTCTTAGCCCCCATTTACCTTGTTGTCGCTGATTTTTGCCAAGGTCTTCGAAGGATGGAGGGGAGCGGTTATGTCGATTGAGAGGTATAGTAGGGTCGTCATTTCGAATTGGATGTCTAGATGCCTGTGGAATGAGAATTCTGGTTGTGATTGAGGATGGTTCAAAATTACCACAGAATCAGAGTTCCACACCGACTTATTTGTAGGTAGGTTTGTCTGTGAAATGAATTGTCGACATGGATACCCTCCTGGCCTCGCTTATTAGTCAAAGGCGGGCTGCCTCCTTTTCAGCTCGGCGGCGGGGAGTCACCGGCGAGGTCAAGGCGAGCCTTGGCGACGACCGATGCCATTCTCGTCCATGGTCCCCTTTCTTTCATGCAAGTCTTACTTATTCAAAGAACCGGTTCTTAGGGAACGCTCAAGTATTTTCAGCACTTCCAAGGGCTCTACTTTATATACGTGGCGGGAATACAGTCAAATAAGGGCACTTGGAGGATACCTCTCCTCTTCAACCTCTTCAACAGTCCTCATATCCTGCGGGAGGAAACTCACAGTACAAAGAGGATCATCCCAGTCCCTCGTCCTCTCCTCAAAGGTCTTGGCAACCCTCATCCTCCCTCCGCCATGTTCCTCGTCGGCATTGTAACCCGGAACACCGATGATGATGGCGCACCAGGAATACACAAACTGCGCGATGGCTTCGTTTCCGTACTGTACCAGACACACATAGACAGCGTCCGTTAGTAAAGTCGACAGAAAACCCAAAACCGAAAGAAAACGAAAAAAGAAAGAACTAACCACGGTATGAGCAAACTGCGCCTCCTTATGCTTCCCCTCCTCAACCTCATTCAACCAAACAACCTCATCATACTTAACCCCTTCCTCGCGGTCCCAACTCTTCATCCCTCCTTCCACCGTAGTCAAATTAAAGTACTTCCCAAGCACAGGACGAGCACGAGGACTTCCACCGTGGCCGCCTTGTTCCTCTTCCTCTTCCTCTTCCAAACCGCAAACGTCCAAAACGGGCCGCAAGCACACCCCGCATCCCAAGTTTTGAAACCCCTGCCAGATCGCTTTGTCTATCCCCTTGAGATGCGCAGAGATGGAAAAGTTGGCAGAGGTGTGCGCGTACGCGTGGGTGGTGAAGAAGCCTAGGTACCCGCCTTTTTTGGGCGGAAAGCGTTATGTGTGTTAGGACGGACTTGAAGCTGAGTTTGGTAGGTAGGGGATTATATATCCTATCACCGGGTGGACGCGTACCTTTTGGCAGAAAGTGAGGGTTGTCCAGAACGGTTTCCATGTGCCCTAACAGAGGCAAGTCTAGATCTGTCGGCTTGGACAGGTCCGGGTCGGGAGTGATGGCGTAGAGGTTGTACGCGAGTGTAAGGCGGTGTCCGGATGTTACTGGGAGGACTTGGTGCTCGCAGTCGCTGTAGAAAGCTGCCCATTGAATGGCCGGCTCTGCTGGATTTAAGGCCTTGGACCAGTCGAAGCGCATCGGTTTGTCGTTGTGACGGACTTCAAGCGCCCCGCCCGAGTGGTGAACGGAGAGACAGACGACCAAAGACCCAAAGTGAGAGAGAGACCTCGGGGTGTCGACATGTGAGCGGAAGTGGCCTGATGGGCCCTGGTAGACATTGAGTTTGTACAGCTCCGCTCGCACCGAGGAGGTCTGATCCCCGAAGCCTGGGGCAAGGATCTGAGTAACGTGGTCAATGATGCCTGAGGTGTAGGGGCAAAAGTTGGTTGAGAATTTCGACGGGTCAAGTTGCAAGGCCTTGCGATACTCCTCGTCGTAGACATCTTCTCCGCCCAAACCGAACGTTGCTGGGAGCATGTCGGCAACGAGCGCATCGATAGCCTTTCGATTAGTGCTCTGGCCTTCCTCAGGGACGACAAGCTTGCAGTGTGATGCAGGTTTCGCTTCATCACGCGGATCCCAGCGGAGAGTGAAAGGGGTCGTGATGGGGATAGATCCCCCACAAGCAAAAACAAAGTCTCTCTGGCTTGTCTCCATGGTGTATCGAAGATCACGCAGAATTTCAACCGTCCGGCTCCGCTCCTGTTCTGACAGTCCTTCCTCGTTGGGAATCCGAAATTTCAAGTCGCCATCGCCTTCTTCGCTTGCTGCCTCGTCTTCGCTTGACTCGGCAAGGGGGTTGGAAGGGTCGTCGGTCTCTTCGGCAGATTCTTCGTCGCTTCTGATGAAATCCGGATCGCCTAGATTTCCAAATATTGGTCATGAAAGAAAAACGACGTGATAGGAAAGAAAGTACCTCGGAGGTGGCCCAAAGCCACGTGCTGGCTCCGAACATCGTCAGACATTGAAGCGTCCATCGCTGAATTGCAAACAGCGCTTCACGCTTTCAAGTGTAGAATTACACAAGAACAAGATTTAGCAGAGAGGTCCAGGACGATTCTTATACGTATGAAAGCGAGGAGCGTTGCGAACAGCACCGAAGTTTATCTTGTCTGTTGGTGGGGAAACATGTCCAGGCAGCCATAACTTTATCGTATCGAGATATCAGGCACCAACTGCTGATGCCTAGCGACCAGCGTGGTTACGATTTGTGTTTTGAAGCCGCAGATAGCACCATCAGGGTTTTTGTGTGTCATCCGTCATCTGATTCAAGCTCACAAAGTCATACACAACAGATTATCTGCATAGAGTCAGTTGACATTCGACATAAATTAGAATAAAAAGTTAAATAGAAACAGATGCCTAACATATTATGACCGAAAAGAGAAAACAGCTTAAAATCTATTGCAGACTAAAGATCGCTGATATTCACGCCCAAGAAAAAAGTTGAAGCAGCCCCGATTTAAATCCATGACAAAGTTAACCCCCCCGTGCATGCCTGAGGCTTCAGAGGCGAAACAGAAAAGTGCAACACTATCTTCATCTTTTCCAGGCCTATGTCGAAATCTCGAATCAAGAATCCGACCTCAATATACTCTGAACTTAAACGGAAGACATAACGCCTGATTCCCCCATTGTATCATCACTTTGCTATCGCTCCTCCGCACTAGCCCGGTTCTGTCGCGAGATTCTATTGCCTGTTGAAACCTAGCAATATCGCATTCGGTGTCCTCGACAGACAGGACCGAATCCTCTGAAAGAAATTCTCCAACGCGGGACTGAGAGAATTTCAGAAATTTCGCAACAGTGAAAGAAAATGTCTGCTTGCAATCCTTCAAAGCCTCGGCGATATCTCGGATCGAACCTTGCCGAGTCTGTGGGTTATTGCCAAGTCCACGCGAATAGACTTGTACAGTGGATTCGATATGAAGAAGCAAGTCTTCTCCTTCACCGTAATTGATGAAAAGTCTGACTGTTTCTATTGCCCAGGTCAGTTCTGGGCTTAATTTACCGTGGAAGCTCCACAGGCTGTTATTTATGGCCCTTATAGCGTGTCCCACCGCGCAAAGCCATACGGGGACCTTATTAGTCACAAATTTCCGCTGCGAAGACCAGGGAGACGGCTTAACCTCAACCCAGCTATGCGGGGATGCACCATGATTCATTAGAGACACTACCAGGGTCTTATGTTTCCCTGCCACCGCAGACATCAAAAGATTCGGGCCTGGGTGTTTGTCGTCAGGGCACAGGAGAGATGGCTCGCGGCGAACCAAGTCCAGCACGTACTGTCTGTGTCCAAACGCAGCGGCAAAATGCGGCCAGGATCCATGGGATTCTTCAAACAGCACGAATGGGAGAAACACAACAGGACCAAACATCCCGCCGTCGAACCGCATACCAAGTCCGATCTTATCAATGGCGGCTTTGAATGTCCCCATGATCGGAGAAGAAAGTCGGTCTTTCGATTCCGAGATTGTCTCCTCAATCATGAAATTTTGGTGGTCCGATTCCATGTGGTCTTTGCCACGCAGAAGGTGGGCGAGGCGTAGACGGACAATGGTTTCAGTGACGTTCAGCTTTGCATAGCGGTCTTGAAATTTAGAAAGCTGGGTGCGAGCGAGATAATCCAAGGCTGTCCGATGAAAAAACTGAATTTGATGTGACATGATTTTCGGTAGTTGATTTTCAGCAGGCCGCCAGAAACTATCTATAGTAATCGGGGGACATAACTCCAGAAGGCCCTTGGTAAGGCTGTTTAGTTGCCGGCGAACGTAATCCAGCCCAGCATACATCTCGGTGTATTGCAAGGGTTGGAATTCCGTATTCGTGGGAAAGTCAGGGTCGTCGATTTCGTCCAGCCAGAAGTATTGAATGGCGTACAATGGGGTTGTGAATGGGTTCTTAAGAGCCAATACGAACATCAGATCCGAACGATCCCGATCTGAAGCTAGAACACCACCGAGGAGCTTATCGTAGAGCTCGTCCAAGCCGTCGGGAACTCCTTCAAGTCGCTGGAGGAGAGTCTCAGGTTTATCGAGTCGTCCGATCGAGTCGAGAAGCAACCTCACTGTAAGCCATGCCCACAAAAAGACACCTTCAGCCTTTGCGGTAATCCTCTGGCAGAGATTCTCCAAGAAGTCTTCCTGAAGAGCACTGGCGTTTGGGTCTTTGCCAAACATTTGGCGACTGAAACTGGAGATGTCATCTCGGGTTAGTTCATGTAGATGGATGATGGTATTTTCCGCGGCGTCGAAAGTCACAAGAAACTCTGTGTGTGGCCGCGCACTCGCACAGATCTTGAGATCATCAGTCTGTCTGCTCAAGGCTTGAAGGTCGCGGGCCATCTCCCAGTGGGCAGCACTGTCGCCTTGAAACTCATCCAAACCGTCAATGAAGAAACAGAAACGGTGTGTTGAATTTGCCGCCATCGAAGATGCAAAGAGCTGGAACCCATTCTTGATGTCGATTGCCGAAATCTGCCAGGCCTCAACAGAGTGCCCCAGACTGTCCCACTGCTTTGGAAAGACCTTTGGAATAAGATCAGGGCACTGGCAGAGGACCTCGAAGAGGACAGAACGGTACAGCCCATCGAGTGACATCTGAACCTGATCTTGAGATCCCCGCCAAAAGTAAAAATGGGCCATTATAAGCTCTTTGCCTCCAGCCCATTCGCGGAGCGCACCTTTTGTTCGTTGATCGTGGTACAGGAACTTGACCAAGGTTGACTTTCCTGAACCAGCCTTTCCAGAAATGTGGAAAATATGGCTCCCTTCTCTTAGCCATGTCAAGAAGACGGGGTCCCTTCGTCTCTTGTCAGCATCTTCCTCCCCTCCGCTATGGCCGTTATCTTCGCCATCACCCAGCATCCACTCAAAAGTGCCAGTTTCAGCGTCATGAATCGAGTCTTCACGAGACAGCCGAGAGCCGAAATTCAGCTGCCGTAGAATCTTGTGTTGCTTGTCCATCGTCTGTGTCCGAGAAACGAATTCCACGAGGAGAGCATGGATACTCCCGAACCTGTTGTTTTGAATAACATTCTCACGATCCTCACTGCTGTTCTGGGCTGGCAAGTGCTCATCGGCTTCCGTTTCTCTGACGGCTTTCACAGCAGACAAGATCTCGTCCCGGATCTTTTCGAGCTCCTTTGCGGTCGTGCTCCTCAACTCGTGGGACTCGCTGCGAACCTGCTCCAGCTGTTTTGCTATGGCAGACTGCTGATCACTGCATGTATCGGCGCAACATTAGTCCCATAGAACGACTTGAGAAGGCATCATCCATGACGAGATGAACTTACCTGAGCATCAGGTTCAGACGAAGCATTATCTCACTTCGATAATCCCGTAGTCGTTCCGACATATCCTCCATCTCATCCGCCTTCATCAAGCTCGCCCATTTCACCTTGAAACTGCTCCAGACCGTGTTCTTTTTGTCGGTCCGTCTAAGCTTCTTCAGCAAGTCTATGAGCTCCGTTGCCAGCTCAGAACAGTCCTGAGCGAGGTTTCGAAGCGCCTTCTCATGCTTCGAATTGCCAGCAGGGACTTCTTCTAGATCGTCAGAAACATCCCTCAAGTCCTTGATAACATCGCCGATGCGGGCATTTTGCTGGGTCATGCCTGTCGACGACCGGTAGACGTCGCATGTGCCGGTCAAGAGACTCCAGGAAAAGTCCACAAAGGTGATGATTGTACCAGCAAAGGCAACTGCGGTGAGGGGATCCATGGCGTATGAGTCAACAAAACTTGAGTTTGAACATTGGTAGGACTGAGTGAGAGAGCCCAAAGTTGGGTTGCCAGGCAGAAGTCGGGCAATGTGCGGGGTCACCCGCGATTTGTGGCTGTGTGATGCATTCCTGATTCGTCAATGTTCGCTGTGGCCTTGGGTTGTGCGTGCAGTTAACACTATATATTCCCAGATACCTTCCCGAAAACGCTATAGGCAGTCGAACAATCCCAATCCACTGATATGTTCTGTACTCCTGTAGGTGTGCAATAGGAGAGACCTCAATAAAAACCAGACACGTATTAGTTAGTTGGATGGATAAGGAACATATCCACCCTCTTGTCATGTGGTACATGAGGCCCCTCCTCACAGAGGACATAATCCGCGAGCCGTAGGTCTGTTGGAAAGCTATGGACTAGAAGGTTGTAGTTTAAACGGTCAATAACTGGGGGAAAGCTGTAATTGGACAGACGTAATCCACACGGGCACTTTGAAGATAACCTTCCACCAGAGAATGTTGGTTGAACAGGATATCTCACACCTCCACAACCCTTTCTCCGTCATATCCCTCTGCCTGTGCAAAATGATATCCTCTTTGGTTGGTATAAACCCTCTTCCCGTATCCGTCCACAAAGTCACAGTTGTAGTGAGTATGCCCAAACGCCCAAAGCTTCACGTCAGCACTTGTCCAGGACTTCTCGTTGCTGAGGTCGGTCCGAACTCCAGACGATATCTTGGATCCAGCGTGTCGTGGGTCATTCGCTCTCTCGTCAGCAGTGGGGCTATGATGCGTGAAGATGGCAATCTTCCTCCCCGATCCCTGCAAAGACGCTACTTGGTCGTTCAACCACTTTAAATCGGTCAGGTGTTCCTTGTTATGATCCGCAACTGTCCAACTTTTCGTGACATAGAAGTCGTTGAGTCCTAGGCCGACCTGCATGACATTGGATTCTGGAACGTTGGAGAATAGAGTACACCCCAACACCGTCACCTTGTTGCCGTCGTCATTATCGAAATCGTATCTTCCCCTAACGAAGGGAACAAATTGGCCAATAGATGCACCCTTTCTCCGCATCGAGTGCGCGAGGTCAACCACGTGGTCCAGAACCTCTTTGACATGGCGCCAGTCTGATCCGTATGCCTCATGGTTGCCGGGAACAAAGAAGACGATTCGAAACTGAGTTAGTTGTCGTAGGAGGAAGTTGGTCAACTCGTCCCTCTCCTTGACCACACCAATGTCGCCCAAGAGTGCAAGGTAAGGTGCCTTGGGAGTAATATGAAAGATGTCGTAGCCTTTAGAAGACTCCAAATGGACGTCGGATATGATTTGGAACAAAATTGGCGACATGTTGCTTTAGGTAGATCTCTGACGTTGTGTGTGCAATTGAGGGTTGGGGTTGATCAAATGGACGAAACAAAGAAAACCGACATTGAAGGACCCAACTTTCCAGCCACCCGTCCACTGGCAGACGAATGGCAGCTCTTTCCTCCGGGCAGAGAGCAGAATGCCGATGAAGTTGTTGTTCGGGTTAGGGTCTGTCCAGGCTCCCAGGCAGCCATTCCTGGTCAAGTGAATGTTTAACCCCTGTCACTCAGACCCCTGAGCCGCCGACAATGGCCCTTGTTGCGTCATTGTTCTCCACTAAATTTAGGGTCGGCGCGTCCAAAGAACAGTCTCTCGCCCAACCGTTTGTTTCGCCAAACCTCGAAGCCAGACACCTTTAGCCAGTCCCTTCGACAAAGCGCATTCGACAAAACCGCCCGCCTGATAAAAGAAATTGGACAAGGTCTTCGTCAAGCCAAGATATTAAAACTCACAAGACACAGGAAACATAAGTAATCGTCTCACCCAAGATGCGTCCACGTCCACGTCCACGTCCACGATGCGACCCCAACAAAACCCACGATACTCTCGATTGACTTTTACTTTACCTATTTTCGAAGCGACGATACCATACTACGATATTATACAGTCTTCCATTACACAATGCGCCTTAGATCTTTATGCGCCCTCTTATACATCGGCGCTGCCTGCGCCGATCCCCTGCCACACCACCGCGACAAAACAACAGAAGCCGCTGCGCCAGTAATAACAACCCACATCAAAACAGTAACAGTCGTCGTCCGACCCGGCGCCGATACATCCTCCCCTCCAAACACGACCCCAACATCCACCATCCCCGTCTCCGCCCTGCCCGAGTTCACCTCCCCGGCTCGATTCGAATCCATGGTCCTCAACACCACAAACACCTACCGCCTACAACACGATGCCCAACCCCTCGTATACAACGCCTCCCTCGCTGCCTTTGCAGACCAGGTAACCACAACCTGCAAAATGGAACACTCTGGCGGTCCTTTCGGGGAGAACCTAGCCATTGGCTGTACCGATCTGGACGGGTGCATAGAGCTCTGGGGCAACGAGAGGGACGAATACGATTTCGGCAAGGGTAAGTTTACTACGGCAACGGGACATTTCACGCAGTTGGTGTGGAAGAACACTACCGACGTTGGCTGTGCTGCGAGGTTTTGTGCCTCCAAGGGCAAGGATGGGAAGGAGACGGGGAGGGGAAGCTGGTATTTGGTTTGTGAGTACTGGCCTAGGGGCAATGTCGGGGGACAGTTTGTGGACATGGTGGCGAAGAAGGTGAAGGGAAAGGTTGTCAGCGTTAGGAATGAAACTTCTGGGGTTAGAGACCAGGTGAGCAAGCCAATGATGCTGGCGGTGTTGATGGGGATTGTGGGGGCCGTGACCTCCATGGCTTGATGAGAAGGACAACGTAAGTTGTAAGTGGGAATTTTGGGCTCTCCTTTGTTTTCTTTCTTTGGTATGCATGCCGCTTGGCATGTCAAATGATACCCCTTTTTTATTTGTCATGGCATGGATGGAGTTTGGAGTCAACTCCATTGTTTACCTTTCCTTGTCTCTACTGTATCATTCTTGTTTTTCGTTGTTAGTTCCCGGCGTTATTCTTTGGCTGTACCAATCTTTCAGCATTGTTTCTCTGATAAGCATTGTTTCCATCATTATGTTTCCCTTTGTGCTTGATCCGATCTGTTCGTGGCATGTGGTCGGCAGCTTATTCAGCAGTGCGATCCATTTCCGTTTGGCAATGATGTAATGAGGCGCTCTCAGACATCTTTAGCTTAGCTGATCGCTAGGTTCCATTATAGCTCAGGGGGATCGATCGGACTAAATTACAAGCAACGTCATCATATTTTCAAAGACTCAATAAAGACCATGCGAGACAATGTTGCTTCTCAGACTCGTTACCAGTTACATATTAGCACCGGTCTCAACCACGCGGTTGCCATTTACCCAAACATCATTGATCTTACCTTTTGCGTTTAATCACACCTCACACCTCAAAATGCCCAGCAGCAAAGGCAAGCCGACAGATCCTGAGCTCCGCGAGCAGCTCAAGGAGGGTGAGTCTCAGTTTTCGGCGAGCAAGTAAAGGACAAACGTAATTGACCTTTTGAAGAAATAAAGCAGGAACCCAACAAGTCAGGTGACGGTAAGGGTCAGTGGGCGGCTTGGAAGGGGATGAAGCTCGCCAAGGAGTACGAGAAGCAAGGAGGAGAGTATGAGAATGAGGCTGGGTCAAAGAACGAGCCTAAGAAGGGTGCGCCTGTGGCGAAGAGTGAAAGCAAGAAGCATGGAGAGATGGGTGAGTGAGGGCGTTCCGGAGATGTCTAGTATGCCTTCAAAGGTGGTCACTGAGAGTGAGGTGTTTGATATGAACTCTCAATGCCTGTCAACGTAAACCAAAAGAACGCTCTAGAAGCTCATAAATCAAGCTAAAGTCGCATCGTTATCGATGGCGGTTTTGTTGTCTTCTCTTCTGTTTTGCATAAGACGCCTCGTGGCCCTCTGCTGACCAGCAAATAATGATGAATTGTGAGAGGCAAGGTACCTATTGCCACTATATATATTATCAGGTCCAGGCCAGTCCTACTACAACCAATTGGAGTTCGGTACAGATGTTTTAATCTTACCAAGAACCAAGGATGAAGAGAAAACAAGAACATGCGCGTTGGGTCTGCAAAGCAGCTGTAGACATGTAGCGTTGCATAACTGTGACTGTGACTGTGGCTGCTTCATTTCGCACCTCACTCATGCCAACTCACAAGTGAGGGCTGGCGATCGTTTCACTAATGCTAGTGTCTCCAATAGCCGCGCATGTGCCGTAGGTAGCACGGGATGTTGGTAGGTAGAGGCATGGGACTGTTGTTGGTTGGCTTAAGGTGTTGGTCAGCAGTGGGAGAAAAGTTGCCGCCAACCACTGCAAGACACCTTTCCGAGTTTTCATCCCCTGTTATCTATTTTACGCCTCCCTCGGCACCTTGCAGTGGGCAGGGTTCTCTAACCATTCCTTTTTTGGAGTTTATTTTCACATCTTTAATCTCCTGTCCGTAATCTTGATCCCTTGGATTCCCACCTCCATCAACAATTCGGTGAGCCTTTTTTGCGGATACCATTCCTTCGGCCGTCGTGCAACACAACGCATATTGATCATGGATATTGAGCCAGAGATCCCCGACGGAGAGCAGTTCGTTCCCGCGCCATATGCCATTTCTTACAATGCGTTCATAGTGAGTGAGCAGTATTCCCTTCAAAACAGACGCTTTCCAAACCATCTCCTTACGGATCTTTCCAGGCAACAATATGGACCACAGCCAGCTTAGCACTGTTATTCGTAGCGTTACGACTTTACGCTCGCATCCGTGGTCCCGGCAAACTGTTTGCAGACGACGTCTTCATTGTCTTTGCATTGGTCATCCTGATTGTTACAGGGGCTCTCTGGCACTGGGCAGCACGAGACATTTACACATTTCTGGACCTGCAGGCTAGAAGAACCACCCACCTCCCTGAAGACTGGCAGCAACAGTTTGTCAGGTACAATCAAGTCTGGAGCGCCAACCAAGGATTATATTACACCGCCCTCACCATGGTTAAACTGTCACTCCTCCTCTTTTTCAGGAGGCTTGGGTATCAGACCGGCAAAATGAAGAAGGTGTGGTGGCCTCTGGTTGCATACGTCGTCGCTGCCTTGATAATCGCAGTTGCTTGTACCCCATGGGACTGCGCCCTCTCGTCGACCGACAATTTTACCATTGAGGCTTTCATTCAGTTCACCGAGGTATGCAATGGTCCAAAGCACATCAAATTCGTCATGGATACGTACAAGGTCAGCACCGCCCTTGACGTGTCGTCTGACTTTTTCAGTAAGACAACCTTCAGGCTCCCTACCAGGTAGCTCAGTGCTGGCCATCTACTGACCACTAGAACAGTCATGCTTGTCCCCGTTCTTCTGGTATGGGACTTACGCATGCCCCTCAAAAAAAAGATTTCTTTTGTCGGATTATTCTCACTCACGCTTGTTGTCATGGTCATCGCAATTGTGCGGATCGTCGGCGCGTCAAAGACTGAGAATCGTCAAATCGATCCCACTTATGTCTTCCTCTGGGGCAGCATAGAGATGTGCATCGGTGTGTATTCGTTCTCCTTTCTCTGCATGTCATGTACGTCGCAGCTGACAGTAGTTACAACCGACTAGCCGTCATGGTCGCCTGTCTTTCAGCCTTCCCTCAGCTCTTCATGTCCCCCAGGAGCCATAAGCCGAGCTACCAACCATCACAAACCTTCATCGAACGCGTCAAGGCCAGGGCAATCTTGAAGAATGGTCCATCAACCCACATGATCACCAACGAACTCACCAGCATTTCTATACACAAGGGCGACAACTTTCACTACGTCAGCGTGCCAGAAACCAGCAAGACGACGGCGTCTATCCACCCGACGCAAGTCAATCAAGTACCACTGATGATATCTGGGCGCGAAATCCGAATGGGGTGATCATGCGGACCCAGGAGTATCGGGTGCAATGAGACGGTTGAAAATTTGTCGGCGTGGCTATATTTAGGAGCTCTATTTGTATTAGGAAACACATCTTTATCCGCAGCTGACATCCCAGCAAACGTTCAAGGGGTGTTTTGTAAATATTGTCGAGGGTGGTAGAAGAAGTGATCGGCAAACCGATTGACCCCTTGCCGATAGGCGAACCCTACCATCGCATCGCGATACGTTCCTAAGCCTTCCCCCAAAATAACCGTAAATAACTTTACCAAAACGCTTCTAATTGCTACGAAATTCGCCATATCTGGTCCGCGCGAATAGAATATTTAGTCCGTAATCGATGCGAATAAATCCGGCTAGCCGTTAGCTTAGGCGTACCGCGATAATGAAGTGCTTTACGCTACGACCTAGGGCCGTCTCTACGGTACTACCTTTTCGGAAGAACGCTGATTACGAACCCGTAAGCTTTCCCCTTAAGAAGAGAGCTTTCTAGTAAATTAGGCGCGTAATGAAGAAGCTATTAGAAGACCTCCTATAAAGTAAAAGCTTCGCCGTATAGCGCAGTCTATTCTTAAAGAGGGTAGTATTAATACGCCTTTCGGTAAGCGATAGGGGGACCGTTTCGTTACGCGGTATAAGAGCCTCCGCGTTAAGATATCCTGCCCTTTCGATTAATAGCGACGTAAAGGTAATACTAAGGAGGCTTATAAGGACTTTTTTACCCGATTAAAGTATTAAATGACCGTTAAGAATATCCCGCTAAGGTATATCGCCAATATAGACGAGTACGGCATATAGGAGACGGAGACTTACGACGGTACTAAAGTTATTGGTAACTCTATAACTTCGGAAGTATATCGTAAGACTACGGCGAATACTACCTGGATCTTTATAATTAAATACGCTATTACGGAAGGCTATAGTCTTATACCGTATATGATTATTACCGGTAAGACCCTCTAAGGCTAGTAGTACCTAAAAGACTTTCTTAATTAACCTTAACTTTACGATTAGAAGTTTGATCATTCGCCTACTAGCTTCTTTAACGCTAGAATTACGCTTAAGTGGTTAAGGGATATATTTATTCCGGAGACTCGACTAGAAAACTTACGGTAATAGCGCCTCTTAATATTTGATAATGCCTCTAGCTATATTGAATTGGGGCGGGGAAACCGTCCCTAAAACCCAAACCAACCAACCTACTACACATCTTCGTCCAAATAAAGCCAGAATTGCAATACAGGTCTCAAAGCTTTCTCACTGTACTTATTAGCCCTTGATCAAGGGGGTAGATACTTACTCAAGTCAAAAATCCA
>MU858908.1:0-17500 GCA_033297175.1 Cladorrhinum sp. PSN332
AAGAAGAAGAAGAAGAAGAAGAAGAAGAAGAAGAAGAAGAAGAAGAAGAAGAAGAAGAAGAAGAAGAAGAAGAAGAAGAAGAAGAAGAAGAAGAATAAAAGCTTACAATAAACAACACCCAGTAAATTGATATCCAACACTCCCGTCCTCGGCTTCACTGGCTCTTCCTCCCCGTCAATCGTGACGAGGGAAGTCCTCCCCTGCTCTGAAACGCCAGCGTTGGCTACGACGATGTCTAGTTTGCCTCCTAGATGTGTAGAGTAGAGTTCTTTGAAGACGGAAGCTTGTTCCTCCCAGGAACGGACGTCGGATTTGCGGAAGGTGATCTGGGCTGAGGGGAACTCGGCTGATACTTGTTCTGCCACTTGGGGTCCGGTGGTGGCTGAGATGTCGAGCATAGCAATGCGGTTCGGGGAGGCTGGTGTGGAAGTAGAAGCAAAGTGTTTGGTTATTGCGAGGCCTATGCCGGAGCAGGCGCCTGTTACGAGGATGGAGGACATTGTGGTATTGGAAGGGGGTACGGGGGCCAGGTGTAGACAAAGATAAAAAGTGACGACGGTGAGATTATAATGATGAGCCGGGATGTAACACCGAGGTTCTGAAGTATCAATATAAATAAATACTCGATGAATGTGAACCCATCATCTCCAAACTATCTCCGCACCACACCAAGCCCACCCAGTCGGCTCAACAATACCGAACAGCACCCCAACCCCCGCATCAGTTTGTGTGTGTGGTACCGGGCCGGCAGTTAATCAATTTCCATACCAAGCTTTCTTTTCAAGTCTCGCTACTTTTTCCATGTGCCATTTTCTTTGTTATTGTTGTTGTTGTTGGGAATAGCTTCACAGTTACTTACGCCCTCGTCGCCTGATCCTGTCTTGCTGAGGTGTCACGCGGCCTGCATAACTCGGTTATCCAATCAGTCATGCACACGGGGCGGGCTGAGGCAATCGTCGGTCAGCCCCAACGGCATCCCCAACGGCATCCCCAGCCGCAGCAACAAAGGTTTTTGAGGCTTGGATGAAGGTGGGGGGTATTTGAACTGGGGGGTCGCATTATTCCCACTTTTCCTTTCACATTCTGATTTTGTGCTCACAGGCAGCACAACGCAAAGTGAGTGCCAATACTAAATTACCACCCCCCATTGTGGATTTATCCTGGAGTCGCACTGTCACAATATCAACTAACCCCGGTTCGATTATCCGGCTTTCTCAATCCCGAAAGCGAGGCAGCCTGGGAGCCTGGAGCCTGGGCCTGGGCCTGGGCCTGGCCAACCAATCTGGTCCCAACTTCCGCTTCACTTTCCAGTTTCCTCAACACTAACAGCAGGCAACAATAGTGGGGTAATTCAGGTGGTAACCTCAACGACAGGTAATGCTCCGTAAACCACTGGAGACTTGCCTCTCTTTCTCTCTCTCTCTCCATTTTGATCTCGACGCGCACACGCACAAAACAAAACAAAACAAACACTCACACAACACACATACCTTTACCCCACACCATGGGCAGCTGGGACACATACTGCGCCATATGCGGCGGCCCGTTTCGGCAGATTACTTTTATGAAGCGGCGGGCAGGTCAACAAGATCAAGAAGGCGGGCAAGAGGAAAGCGTAAGTGAGGATGAGGGTGAGGGTGAGGAACAGCAAGATCAGATGCAGGTTGATTTTGATGGGGAGAGTACGAGTGGTGATGATTCCGGGGATGGGGATTTTGAGCTTGATGAGGATGATCAAGATAGTTTGTTGGGTGACGAGGGAGATGAAAGCGAAAGCGAGGAGAGTGAAACTGAGTATGAGGGGATTGAGGTTTCTGATGTGGAGGAGGAGGGGGAGGAGGAGGAGGAGGAGGAGGATGATACACCTGAACAGAATTTGGATATTGACACAGAGGGTCTTTTGACCGAGACTGAGGGAGGGGAACAAGAAGAAGAAGAAGAGGGAAACAGTTGGGACTTGGATCCGCAAGAGCTGAATGCGTTGTTGAGTGAGGCGAGGAGCGGGGGGTACGATGATACCGCATCGGACATGAACGAGGAGGAGGAGTTTGGGTACGAGACTGATAGATCCGATGGTGGGGGGGTTTGGGGAAGCAGGTACGAGGATAACTACGATCCGGCGGTTATTAGACCGAAGGACACCAAGTGGAAGGATGCGTTGTTCGTGTTGGGGTTTAACAGGGAGGTTGGGGGCAAGAGCAAGTGAGTTATTACCAAACAAAAAGGAGACAGTAACTTGGAGACTGACAAGTGAAAAAAAAAAAAAAAAGATGCTACCTATCCGGCCGCGGCAGATCAATCGAATACGGCTGCGCCCGGTTCTGGCCCGGTCTCCGGGGGCGCAGGGATGCCAACTACCCACGCACAAAAGGAAAACGCTTACAGCTGGATTGGGTGCCTCTTTACAGGGTGCACGATGAGAGCGAAGAGAAAAAGGACGATCTAGTGCATTTCCCGGTTCACATGCCTTGCTTGGAGTTGCTGTGCGGCCACATTACGGGACTGGCAAGCCCTTACAATAATAGGAAGCTGGACAAGGACGCCTTGTATCTGGCCATGCTCAGTCTCACCGAGGGGGCTCATCACTCGCTGATGATTGCGTACGGGGCTGCCGAGGCAGCACAGGATCAGTATTGGGTGTCAAGGGCGGGCAACGAGTTTCTTGTGGCGAACCCGAGGGTTAATCGGGATCAGCTGGGGGTGTTGGACTTGTTGAAGAGGGTCATTGGCGAAGCGGCGCCGAGGGAGTTTGTGACGGCGGATCTTGGTCACAAGGTCAGGCAGGATCCGTTTACGAAACTTCCCTATGATTTGGTTTACAGAGTGAGCAACCTGCTGGATGATGAGTGTCTGCTGAAGCTGTGTACGGCTTCGTGGCCCGTTCACTGCCACCTGAGGGGAAACAACAAGTTTTGGAGGCACCGGTTGAGGAGGGTCAGTATGCCGTGGTTCGACGAGGTGATGCCTACTTTGGCGGATAAGACGGTCATGGGTGAGAGGAAAGACTGGAAGAGCGTGCTGTGCGAATTGAACAAGGTTGTTGTAGGGGACGAGGGGGAAAAGGGAATGTTGATGGGTGTTATGAATCGGAGGAGGATTTGGGGCATGTGTAAAATGATTGGGAGGAGGTATTACGAAATGGTGGAGAAGAGGAAGGTGAAGGGGAGCGAGGAGATTATGAGGGAGGTTAAGGATGCTTATGATGGAATGTGAGAGGGTTGATTGTATACATGGCTTTTATAATTATTTTTTTCATTCTTGAAAAGGCAATACACGGTCTTCTCTTCTCTTCTCTTGACTTGTAAAGAAGGCATTCCTTGGTTGAAGATGACATATGACTAGGTGGGAAAATGGCAGACACAGTGCAACCTTTGAATCTTTGTCAGTGGGGGGGATATCGGATTTTCAACAGCTACGCATAATACGCATTTTGAAAAGTGATTAGTAGCAAAGTCTTTGTTTTCAATTCAACAGACAGGAAGATGTGTCTGTGTGCCTGTCCTCGCAGGTCATCCGAATCATTTAGAATCAAAGTGATAAGAAGATACAAGCGGCTGCGGAAATCAAGCTTCTCGGGTTCAGTTGTGCCGAGACTACCCAAGTATCAGTCCAAGTTGCTGCGAGATACCGTGGGGGTATTGAGCTGCATCCGCGCATCACCCCGCATTGTGAGCACATCTAGGTACATGATACTCCCTCTCGCGGGAGCAAGGGTCTTCTCGTCTTACTCATCATAACTATAGGAGTGACTATTTAAACTGCCATCTCGAACCCCTCATCCCATATACATACTCTCCCAACCAAAACCAACACCCAAACATAGCAAAGGAAAAAAGAATCACAATGGCCACCCTAGTCCCCTGGACATTCACACCCTTCCCCCCCCTCCCGCCAACCCTCCTGCCCAACACGCTCTTCTACAACGCCACCTCCCCCGCCTCCCCAAACCTAACCTACCAAATCTCCCTCTCCTACCCGTTCGAATGGGGTCCCCCTTCTTTACCAACGACCTCGATCGCCAACAAGACCGCCCTGACAATCTACGTGACGGACGGCAACGCCCTGGCCCGGACCGCAGCCGAACACCTCAAGCGCCGCAAACCCGTCGACTCGTCCCAGCCCGACGCCCTAACGGTCGGGATAGGCTACGCCCTAACAGACAACGTGTACGCCCTCACGCAGCGAAACATCGACTTCGGCGCCGGCGTGGACGCCTTCATTGAATTTATTGAATCGAGCTTGCGCCCCTGGGTTAAACACACCATCTTTCCCGGAGTCAATTTCAGCAGGGATGCGGTATACGGACACTCAAGCGGCGGGGTGTTTGTGACGTACTCGCTGATTACGAGACCGGACCTGTTTGATACGTTTATCGCTTCCAGTCCCTCCTTGACGCTGAGGAACGGGAGTATGCTGTATAACGTTACGAGCCAGCTGGGCGACGGGATGGGGATCCCGGGGGAGCTTCCGGAGGTGGTTGGGGGAGTGAACACAACATTGAAAAAACCGGCCGTGTTTGTGGGTTATGGCGGACTCGAGAAATATCCGCTGAGGAGGAGGACGCAGACGGAGGAGCAGTTTCAGCAGAGGAGGCAGCTTGCGCAACGGTTCGACCCGGAGACGGGAAGTCACGAATTGTATGATCGGCTTGTGGGCAGCGGGAGAATGAGGGATGTCGTGCTGAAGGAGTACGCGGGGATGGATCATGCCGGCGTCGGGGGCGCTGCCTTGTTGGACGGGATTGCTTATTTTTTGGATTGGTAGGTAGGTGGGGATCTATGTTATGGGAAGCCGGCTGAGACAGGTATAATACATACGAGGCAGGATAATGCTCACTTGAAGTTGATATTTACTTTTGCTCGAACCAGCGAATAAATGCAAATCAATGGAGCTTCGCTCCAAATCTGCCAGGAGCTCTCCGAGGGCCAGCATTCCGAGGCCAAGAGGCGAAGTCATTACCACAATACGGAATATCGAGCGAAGCGAGGCCGGTGGTTTGGGGGCCTGCCCCCATCAACACAAAGGAAAGAATCACATTGGTTCAAAGTAAGCTTCGCTCCACATTCCATTCGAAGTATTATCCCACGTATCTAAGAAAACTTGAAACCAAAATCGCTACGTATGCTTATTCAACAAAGAGAGACACAAAGAAAACAGAACAAGAAAAAAAAAAAAAAGACTCACATATCCAACTCCTCCTCATCCACAACACCGTACCTCAACACATCCCCCAGCGCCACCCCTCTCTTCCCCCAGGCCAGCGCGGCGGCCTCCAAGATCCTGACCTCATCTTCTATCCACCCGCCCAGCTCGTACATCACATTACCCAACCTCCCGTACCAGGGCCACAAGTGATTACCGTTGTCTCTATTCGGGTCCCACGACATCTTGGCAAAAGGGGTCGAGTCCAAGGCGTACATGTTTACCTTTTGTTCCTGCTGGAACCATTCGTCGAGAATCAAGGGCGTCTTGGCTAGGATAGACGGAGATGAACAAGGTTTCTTGGAAAGGGGTAATGATGATCGAGGTTGAGATTGAGTGCGAAGTTTGCGGTGGTAGGCGCAGACATCCAAAAGGGATGGTTGACGGCGGCCTGGGGGGGATAAGGGAGAAGGGGGAGCGACGGTGGATAAACGACGGCAGAGGGGAGAGGAAGAGGGTTCGTCTTCTGGTCTGTACCGTTTGACGGGTCTTGCTTCTCCGGCGGAGTCGTCCTCGTCTTCATCCGAACGACGGCGTTTGAGAGACGGACGGCTCGGAAGAGAAGTTGGCGTGATTTTGTTGGCGTACTCCCGCCGCAGTGCCTGCTGCTCGAGGAGTTCTTTGTTGATTTTTGGGACGAGTTTTGGGTTGAAGTTTGGGTCGTTGTTCCTTTTTAGACGCGTGGACATCTCCTCTTTTGACAAGATGATGCGGCATTCCTCTTGGTGCTTGTAGCAGGGAAAAGGGAGGACGCGAGGAGTAGTGTCGAGGGGAATGTTGGGGTAGACCAGGTGGCGGAAACCGCGGCATGCTAGATCTACTTGGGTCAAGGTTGGGAGGAAGTGGACGGCGCACTTACGGAAGGAAGGGACGTGCTTTTGGTACCGGGGGTTGTGATGTTTTGTCATGCTATCGGGACAGCCACAGGAGTGGTATTGAAGGAAGTACTGGCAGTCGCAGATGGGAAGGCCGGTTCTGGGGTCATGGTGGGCTATGCGATGACGGCGCGGGATTTTTGCGAGCTGCCTTGCTTTGGCAGCTTGCAGTTGTTGTTGTTTTATCGTGGCTTGTTCCCAGAGGAATGGCTGGCTTCGGGTCTGGTTGGCTTGTTCCCAAAGGAGGGGACGGTTCCATTCGACTTTGAGGGCCATTGTGTATACTTGTGATGGAACAGAGGGACAAAAAAAAAAGGACTTACCTGCAAGTCTTACTGTGTGGTGGTTGATGATATAAGACCAAATGGGACAGACGGGATGGGGGCAGGTGGCTTTAAAAGATTTTTGGCACATCTATTTCTGGATTGGTGACAAAGAGATTCTGAACAATCGATTGTTAAAGCCGTTGACGAGGACATGGTCTTTGAGTGTTGGTGAACATGGGACAAGAACGTTATCAAACCAACAAAGAACTTGAGCTTGGCCGAAGGTCTCCGGGGGATAGACTTGACAGTTCTCATCATTACTATCCTCAGAAAGAGCACCGCTAAGAGAATGCGAAAAATATGACCTTGCTTACTAATTGCTGAAGGGTATCATGAAATGAAACATACAGCTCTCCCCATAAAGTCAAGAATTAAAAATACATTATCTTCCATCCGAAGTAGAGATACCCAAAACACACAAAAAAAAAAAAAAAAAAAAAGACAAAGAAAGAAGAATGCCCCGAATAAAATAAGCAGAAACGAACAGAAAAACGCTATGCAAGATCAATGCTGTGCTATAAAAACTCTTTGGTTTTTCATCATCCCTTCCCAGGGGCCCCACAAACCTGAATCCGCTGTGTGGAATAAGTAGTAGTAGCCTCGAAAAGAAGAACAAAACATCGCCAAAAATCAAGGAGAATGTCAAAAAATAACAGACCAATAAAACTGTCCTCAAACCTCAACCTTCTTCATCTCCACTCCATCCTTTTCCGCCCCCTCAACCCCTTCATCCTCATCATCACCAACCTCCTCCCCCCTCGCCGCCCGTCTCGCCGTCTCCCTCTCCTTATAAATCTCCGTCCTCCTAGTGTCCGCCTTCTCTAGATTCTCCAAATAAGTCCTAAACTTGACAATCTCATGCAGCAAGTACTCGCTCTTCCTCTCCCAATTAGCCATCGCCCTGACAGCATTCGTGCTCCGCGGAGTAAAAGCCAACAGCATCGGACTCCTAAGCGCGTTGTGGCTCTGCAGATCCCCCTCGATCGACTTGACATACTCGTGCAAGTACCCCAGCTGGTTCTTCTCGCTCAGATTCGAAGGTCTCGTACTCTGCTGCGGAGGAGTCCAGTCTGCAATGTGAATTCGGTCTCCCGGTAACTTGCCGCCGTGACGAGGGAGGGTAGCGTTGACCATTCCCAAAGCGCTGGCGCCGAGTACACCCGAGGAACCCGAGCCGGGACGGACGCCACCAAAGTCAAAGGACGAAGAGCGGATGCTGCGGCCGGAATGCATGGAGCTTCGACTGAGAACCGGAGCGATTGGGTTACCGGCTGCGGCACTACCCGACCTCGAATGACCTCGAATGCTGCTGTTGCTAGTGGGTGGACGATTGTTGCTGAGATTGACAGCGCTTTCGTTGATGGCTGTGACGAGAGCGTTGTTGATGACGGCATCACTCCAACCATATTCAATGTTTGAAACACCGCCCATCAGTGGGACCGTGCTGAGTCTGGCGCTCCAGTAGTTGGCAGTGTTGACGAATTCCCTGCTGATTTCTGGGGTGCCGACATGGAAGAAGTGGACCGCACCGGTTGGAAGGTTCAGAATCCAGACGTGCTTCCTAGTTGCACTGTAGCCGCCAGGAGGGAACTCGGTGGCAAGAGTTTGCCGCAAAGAGAAGGTCCCCAAATTGGTGGCAGTATCTTGCCAGTTGCCTCCGCCAACGACAGCACCTTTGGGAAGCATCCCGCCAGGGCCCCGTCTGTTCTTGTTGCGCATCGACTTGTTGGGCGAAAACGAGAAGAGACTGAGCTGGCCCTTTTGGATAACAGCAAAGACCTCGGTCCAGTTGTGATTTTTGGGCTTCTTGTTGTTCTCTCGGAAATGTTTGTGGCTGACAATACCTTCCTTGACCCATGGAGGTCCGGCAAGCTCGAGGGACTCGTCATCCAACAGCTCGTCGGCTTGAAGCTCCTCACCCTCGGCAGCATTATCTTCGCGGATGATGGCTTGACTGAGCGCATTGGCAAAGCCGATAGACTGTTGGTAGTCCCCACGAGGATACGACGACGTGCCAAAAGAATCCATGGACATGGAAGTGTGGGTTCTACCCAACGAAACCTTGCTCCACGTAGCAGATGAGTCGGTCGGACTCCAGACGGACGTTCCGTCGTCGAAGCTCGTCCTACTAGACGAGAACCCGGTGCCGAACCCTCTTGGCCGAGAACGGCTCTTGGAGTTCCACCTCCCAGAATTGGCTTTGACGGTATCAGCAATCCTTCCTCTGGTAGATGCAACTCCCTCAGAGGGAGCCTTGCTAAGAACACTAGGCGACCGCTTGAGCATGCCCATGACCGTCAGGCCACCCTGGGTTTGCACCGGGCTGGCTTCCGCAACGCCGCCAAAGAGCGGCAGACGATCGTCTCTGATGGAGGAATAGATTTCCTTGAGCACAATTTCGACCTGCTGCTCCCACGCACGCAGGGGGCCGTCGAATGGGACCTTGACAAGAGGTCCACAGTTGTCCGAAACATTGTCCAGGGCAGAACCGGGACGCGGTGGGGGCTTGAACGAGGTTCTGAAGGTGCTGTATCTGTGGTTACCGTGAGAATGATCCTCGGACGGGCGAGATTCATTCTCCCATGGCCCCTTGCCGGGGAGGATGCTGGGCCGTTCAAACACTTCAGGGGCCGACTCCTGGAGGGCCTGCTTGATGGTTGTCATGGTATTCTTGACGAACTGGGGCTTGCTCATTCTGTGCTCGATATCCGCGATGTGAAGATCCGTATTGAGAAGAATGATGGAGTAGCATATCGTATGAATGACGTCTGCACTCGTTAGCTTGAATTCTACACGTTGAAAAGGGGACATACCAGAACACTTGAAGCCATGGTTGGGGTTGCAGTCGCACCACCGCTTGGCAAACGCCACCAGAATCCGGTCAACCTGCTGCGTCTCAGCTCTCAACAACAGCTTGTTGCAAACCTGCCGCAAAGCACTGACGATGCTGTGGCTCTCAAAGTCAAAGAGATCCATATAAGCGCGCAACACTCGTTGCCGCACGGGTCCCTCCTCACCCATGTAGGCCGCTGCCCTGTCTTTTTGAATAAACTCCTCACTTCCCTCGTAAATCTTTTGAGCCTTTTGGCGGTCGTCCTCGGTAGGATCACCGACCACAAAGACCGGCTCATCGATCGACTTGGATGAGGGGCGCATCGATCCGCCCTTCGGACTTGGTTCCGCGCTGTCGATTCTCAAGCTCGGAACATCCACCGACAAAGCGAGGGCCTTGCTGTCCCGATTCGAGGGCATAAGCTTGGAATCCTGCCGTATTGATAACCTTGGTTCGTCCCTAGCCCTGTTAAGATTAGGCGCGCTCTTGGATTTTGATACCGTCGGGGATTGTGATCTATTCCTCTTGTCCTCGGTTCCCGGCTTGAGGTTTCGCGTTTCGGAAGCGGGAGCCTTGCGAGTACGGACCGGACTGTCCTCGCTGTCACTGTTGTCGCGAAGAAACGATTTCGGGGGCGAGGCGAGAACTGCACCTTCGGACTCGGCGTCGACCTTTCGGATAACAGCGTTGGCGCTCGGTTCGTAATCCGGGGAAAAGCCACGCACGCGGCCTCGGTCTTGGGAAGTTCTTGTTTGAACAGGAGTTTTGGGTCGCTCGACTGAAGGAATGGAGATCTCGGGGTGCTCGTCGATCGGGGTGTCGACGGGAGTTTGGGCAGCTGATGTTCCAGGAGTCAGATTCGGACTTCCTGCTAGGTAAGGGTCCATGGCCCTTCGCAAACTCGTAATGGGACTGGGCTCGGCCTTGCCTGACAATCCCTCCACCCTGCTGTCAATCGGAAGTTTGACCACCGGAACCTGCGGCACGTTGGGCACCGGAGGAGGTTCTGTATCCGTAATCGAGTGTTTCCTCCTCCTAAAGAAAGAAGACGTCTTCTTTTGTAATGTATGTGTAGCAGAATGGTGTGATTCGCGGGACGGCGGGGCCGATGATTTCGCTGTTGATCCTGGAGACGGTGCGATTAGTTGTGGTATTGGGGGACTGGGCGCCAAAGAGGCTTTTGTTGAGCTAAACATCCTCCTGAAGAAGCCCTGCTTCTCCTTTGGTTGCGCAGCGACTGGCGACGGCAAGAGACCTGCGTCTTTCGTCTTTTCGTATCCGATGTTTGGCGCGGGGGCCGCATCGAGGTCAGCAGCCGGGAGAGGCGGCGCCGCGCCTGCGATGTAGGGTTTTGGCTTCTGACCAACGGTTGCGCTTCTTGAGGATCTCACACTTCGTCGACGCTCTACGCTGGGCCCTCTTGTTGCTGCCTTTGGCTCAGGCTTGGGCTCCGGTTTGGGTAGAACTGGCATCGATGGCACTGTCGTCAGTTTTCGAGGGCCGCCGGGAACAGTTGGGGTGGGAGCGGCATCGTATCCATCATTGTTGAAGAAGGTGTTGGAGAATTCAATGTGCCACGGACCTGGCGCCGGCCGCGGCGGCTCCACCCCATCGAAACTGGACGACCTTCCGAAACCTCTGGCCCATCGCTGGCTCCCCAGGACTTGAGCATATCCTTGGTCGATGCTTGCGGTGCTGCTGCTCTTGCTTCCCTTGCCGCCTCTCGAATGGATGACCTTTGGGGTGCCGGTCTCGCGCATGCTGTTTATCCGACCGAGGTTCGACTGGTACCCTGAGCTGCTATTGCTGCGGCGCCCGCGGGATGACATGCCATCGCCGCCTTCGAGGTCGGAGCTGTATGAGTATCCGTGGGCGGGGCGTCCCTGTCTCGAATTGAACGTCACGGCCCTCGAGGTATCCTGGTCGAATGACGAAAAGAGGGGATCGTCGTACGCTGTCCTACCACCACCTCCTACTCCTCCCCCTCCATATGTTTGAGATGCGCCACCGAATTGTCCCATTGACTCGAGCGACAGAAGCATGTTGGTGACAAGAGAGTCTCGCGTCTGCCGGACCGGCATGGACAGGTCGTGAGAGTCGCGGGGGTTGTTGTTTCGGCGGGGCTCACGAGGAGGGGAAGGGTCCTCGTCTTGGGTCATTTCGTATGGAATATCGACGGGCGTGAGGCCCTCGAGAAAAGTCTCAATGTCAGCCGTGTTTCCCACCGTGCCTTCGGGCAGCCTAAGCGCCCGGCCCCCAGAAGAGGCGTTCTTGTCCAGCGGCGTGGGCGGCAACGGCAACCTCGACGGCGTGTGTAGCGGATCTCTGCTACGTTCCTTTTTAATTCTCGGCGGTGACGGTGACGTGTTGATGGTCAATTCGGGCTTTATTCGTCGAGTTCTGGGAATATCGTAGTCGTGGTCGTCATCCGAGTCGTAGTCCACGTCGTAGTGGTGGCTATTGTTGGACTGCATGATGGCGACCGGCTCGGGCTGGAAAGAAGAAACAAAGGTCGGGTAGCACAGGCCTCACAAACATGCGCGCCAAATTTCAAATTCAATTGACACACCACCTGGGGGCGCGTAACGTGTAAAGAGAGTGCATCTGGCGGTGCGTCGTTGTGTGCATCCCCAGGATGCATTGGGGGGGGGGGAGGGGGCCGTGCCACAGGTGCCGTCAGGGATTACACAAATTATAGCGGGTCTCGGCGGACGTGGCAGGGGTTCAGGGGCATGTGGATGCTGAGAACAGAAACTCTTGAAAAATAATAAATCTACTTTTTTGTGTTGGTGCGGTTGGATTGATCAGTGTTTAAACTCTTGACAATCAATTTTCTTGGAGTCGTCGCTCGGCATTCGAGAACAAAGACGTGCGTGTTGACCAATGCTGCATAGACACTACCGCGTCGCTGCAACCTGACAAGGTTAAATGGAAAAGCGGACTTGGGTTAGCGCATATCCCACGCACAGTAGTGCGGCCATAGCGCTCCCTCCTGCAAGCCCCAGAAGAAAAGAAGCAAATGTGCCCCTTTTTTCCTGCACATCCATCTTGGCGATTGGGAAAGGCAGGTCCACTCGAGTCATTGAGAGGTGAGCACAATAAAACCGCGCTGGCTTGTTTCAAAGGTGAAGCCACGTGTAACCCCATCTCGATATTCTCCGACGGGCCGTCTTCAGGCCCCCCCTACCAATGCAGATGGAGGCGTTGTTTGAAAAGAAAAGAAGAAGAAGAAGGAAAAGAAAAAAAGGACTTGCCCCAAATGGCAGTTGGGTCGCAGTTCGTTACCCATGGTGATGCCATCTGTGTTTTCTTGGAGTATAAGGGGAGAAGCTTCAAATTACCTGGATTGCATATATATACCTACCATCCGAGGCTCCGAGTAGAAAACAGTCACAAAAGAATCGAAGCGGAGCTATTCTCTCACCTGCAGGTTGATGCCTGCTCAGCCTAGATGTCCAAATATTCTCACCAATTTCTAGGCAGCAAATGCGAAAGTGAAGTCCAACAAATGGGCCGAGTCTCCTGTGTATGTTATTCTCGGAAAATATATCTAGCCATCCAAGCTTCCATGGCCCGTCCATCTCGGAATGAGAACTGCATCTGTAGCCCGAATCGTGACCTCAAAGCAGCTTGACAAAGCTCAGCTAAAAACATGATGATCCCAACCATGGAATGCGGCAAGTCTTTCCTCCTCCTCCTCATAGAACGACCTCAGGGGCTAAATGGCAAGATTAATTAGACCTCAGGGAGGTACTCGTAACCGCAACCAGATCCGGCTTCGCCCGCACGTACCGCAAATACCGCCTTCTTCTGGACTACCTCGCCGCCTCAACCACCTCAGCCAACCCTGACAGGATTCCCACCAGGGAAGAACTGTCTTCACAATGGGGCAAAGCTTGCATCGACCAACTGGAAATCTGGGTGCTAGACATTGAGAGAGAAACCCATCTCCTGGCAAACAAGATGGAAGCCAAGGTGGGAACGGTAGGCCCTTGACTCGTCCATCCTCATAAATTTCGCCAACTAACACACACTGTGGATAGACAAGACTCAAATGCATAGCTACCCCAAATGTCACCGACGTGGCCCAAATCATCAAAGACATAATCCAAACAAAGCCAATGCGGAATATTGACCCCAGAACCCCCATCTTGTTCACCACAGCCGGTGCACGCGATGCCAAGCTCGAGCAGAAACTGGAAAAGTACCGAGATATAATCGATGACTTTGAGGACGTCTTGGAGGACGCGATAAGACTTCGTCGCGGCACAATGGAAATAAATTCCAGAAGTCCTCCATCTGATGATCCTCATTTGCTCGGATGGCGTCTTGATAGCACGCCGCCCTTTCAGGAAGAAGATGAAGCTGAAGAGACCACAGCTGGTCCATTGGGCGGCTTCGAAGACGGAAGGCCCCTATCGGAGGCCGGACCCCATCACCACAACAGTATGTTTTTTCCACCTGCAACCTCCAAATCACTCTCTCACAATATCCCAGGCGTCGTCAAACTCAAAGTCTTCTTCCCCTCTTCAGGCCCACAAACCTTCACAGGCTGGCTCGCGTCCCCCCACACAGTGATAACCGCAGCTCAAAACCTCTACAACGTCGCCAAAGGCTTCGCTCAATCCGTCCAAGTCCTCACCCCCACCGGGGACATCATCCACGGGGCACACGCCACCCTCTTCTGGTACTGGTACAAATACCTCGACGTATCAGCCGACGCAGCTGCCATCCGTCTCTCCTCGGAGTATCCAAATGCCCAGCCCCTCAAATATCGGTTCCTCCCCCAATGCGCGGCTACCTCACTTGAGGTAACCATGCGAGGCTTTTTGGAAACGACGGCAATCCAGCAATATGATAAAGACACAATGTACGAGGGCGAGACATCTCTGCTGACTGAGCTCGAAGAGACGGGAGGGTTGGTGGTTCATGATGTTTCAACTGGGCCTGGTAAGTTTTCTTCTTCCTCTTCTTCTTCTGGTTCTTGAATCAAGTTCCGTGTTGTTGATAATGTGAAACAGCGAGCGCTGGCAGTCCCTTCATCGACAACGGAGGCTACGTAGCAGCCATGCACCACGGTCGAGTAAGGCTACCTCGACGTGACTGCCCCGACAGAGGCAGGACAGCCATCTGCGCAGTCCACTTCGATCGTTACTCCTGTAACCCTTTGCATCTCCAGACCGTGCTGGACTACATGCAGGATCCTACCAGCTTAGATACTGCATCTATCATTTCAAAGCCAATGAGGGCCGTGGCAATGCCGGGCAGGCTCTGTCGCTTTCTGGTGCAGTTGCTCTGATATCAAGTCGATTTGCAGAGGGACAGGCGTATGGCCTAAAGAGGGAACTGATGAGCACGGTTGCTCAAATTGCTTTTAATCTATTTTAAATCGCAGGTTTTACAATACAATGATAACAAATCTGAGAATTAAGTGCAAAAAAAAAAAAAAAAAAAGGAAGAAAAAAAAAGTGGCAAAAATGAGAATTGACCACTTGGCCACGTCCTCTCTAAAGGTCAGGCGTTATAGACAGAGAACGATCCACATTAACTCTGTGGTTAACCACTCGACTCGCCGTCGTCCTCTTTAGTTTCGTCGATGATGGTACTGGAAGGCTGATTGAAATGCCCACGGTTGTGTACATGTACATACAAGGGTTGATGCGCGGGAAGGAGCCGGGGGGAAGGGGGGGGGGGTGAATAACAACTAGTACCTGTAGAATCATGACCGGGGGAGCTGTGTACATGTATGTGCATGTGCCTACGTTATATGAGCAACCTAACACTATCATCCACCAGGATGAAATTCGAATAAGTTAGCAACGCGATGCGTTGACGAAAGATCAGCTCACAAAAGAACAGTTTTAAAGAGGTAGTATAGGATGTGAAGTGAAGAAAGGAGGCAAAAAGACAGTCAGAGCAGTAAACACGCATGTCGGCCAGCCAAGATGTGCTTGTCAGTCTTTGCTTCTTCTGTTCATTTTAGCAGCAGTTTACAGAATGCGGATCTGGCTGCTTCCAAATTAGTTTTGCCGGGCGATTTTGGTCATCCCTGTGGTCAGGATTGACATCATCAGATTAGATCCAAGTACCCATGTATGTACCAAGAAACGTTGTTCATCATACTCTATTGTCCCTCACAAAACTATCCCATCCTCCACCCTCCCTCCTCTCTTATCCCTCCCCTCCCCCAACTCGGCCATAATCCACTCATAAACCCCCCACTGCACAGCATTAACCACAAAGGCCCTCAAACTGCAAATCCCCAACCCCCTCCAGAACGGCCTGATCCCTTCCTCCCTCCAAGTAACCCTCATAACCTCCCAAGCCCCTTTTACTCTGACTCTAGCCTCTCCTCTCCCCAGTAATCCCTCTTGTTCCCCCCTTGACCCTACATGTACCTCCAAAACCTGCCCCTGAACCCTAGTCTTGACAACATCCAGCGGAAAAATACTCGCCCAGGTCAGAATCCCAGCCAATCCGCCACACACCAGCGTCTTCACCGTTTCGTTCTCAACGGGCACGAGTGCAGGCAGCCACCTTGAACTCAACTCGTACCCCCAAAAATAAAATCCATACCCAACCGAATCCCTAATAGCGGTAACCGTCCCCCCGAAATACAACCCTTTGATACCTTGACTCTTGTATATCGATTTCGCGATCGCCCAACTCGATTTGGGCTCCGCAGGGCGAGAGGGAGTAGTAGTAGATAATTGCGCTCGGCACTTGATAAGTTCCGTCGGGGTGGAAACAAAAAATGTCGCGAGGCCGGCTACGCACCCCGAAGCAAATGTGTTGGTCAAGGAAGGCAAGCTGGCCGCATCTGCAGGTGGGAGGTGTGCGGATAAAAAAGACTGCGTCCGGTTGTAAGAGACGAATAAGAGGGCGTTTAGGGCGCCGTAGGTGAGTATTGGGGCTGCTGTGCCGACGAGGAATTTTGATTGCGATGATGATGGTTGGGAAAGGGGAGAGGTAGACGTTGGAGAGGATGAAGAAGCTTGTAACCGGACTTTAAGTACGTCCAAGGGGTTGCCGATTATTATTGATGCTGCGCCTGAGAGGTAACCGGCCCAGAAGTCTGCCGACATTGTCCAAGACTTGAGTCGGGAGTGAGTGAGTGGGTGAGTGAGCGAGTGAGTGAGAGGTAAAGGAGGTGGTGGTAGTGGAGTGATCAAATGCCGCAGAGGATGGTAGTATTGGGAGTTGGTGGTTGGTGCTGACAGGTAGGTGGTTGTAAGCCAAGATTGCCGGAGGGTCAGCAACACACACCTTTCCGAAGACTTGAAGTTCATCCTCATGGCGGGGTTTGCGGAGAGACCCTCTCTTCAACGGGAACGACTCCCCTGCCAAGCTCTTGAACGGTGGGGCCCGCTCGCTTTGTTTGTGTGGGGATGCGGGAATTGGTGTTGACGTCCCGCTGCCGTTGACGATCACATGCCAAATTGTTGGACACCATCACGACGAACCACACCAACTGTGCAGGTACAGTACATGTACAAAGTTTTGTTTCTGTCTTTGACCCTCCTCTGTAGGCATATTTCCGTCAGGCTCCGGTAAAATTAGAATAAGAATCGAAAGACCAAGAATCCAGCCAACAATGCCATCTTCCATGTTGCTGTTGTTGTCGTTGTTGTTGTACAGTACATGTAATAAAAAAGAGCCCTCAAAACCCTCCCAAGCCTTCAATAAACCCTCACATGTTTCGACATTTCTGTCAGACTCGGATTATTCCCAACAAAATAGGGAAAACCCGAGATCCAACTTGCCAAAGCTTTATACAATATGTATACAACGCTTGATCTCAAGACATGTCAAGAAAAGCTAAGAGTGAAATGAAAACTCGGAGGAATCGATGCAAGCGAAACCCAAGTATACACCACAACACCGCCCTGTTTCCGACAAGGAAAATAAAAAAGAGCCCCCAGATTTAGCCTCACAAACAGGCCCTTTGGAAATGTCCAGATCATAAAACTGAACACCCAAAGGCTGCGAAAGAAAAGAAAGCCGACCGCTTCTAAACCCACCAATGCAATGCACCAACCCGCAATGCAGGACAGACAAGCACAAGGAAACTCGAACACGAGAAGGCAGCAGGCCCAGGAGACAGACACGAGAAAAGAAGAAGAAAACGAACCCATGAGAAGAAAAAAGACCAATTCCGATAGAAGAATCCTACTAATCCACAAACCAGCGTCGACCCTCAGATACGCCATCCTCCATCTGCAAGCCTTTCCTCCACTTTTCAAGTCTTTTTTTTTTTTTTGTGT